>JAPYYV010022770.1:0-14082 GCA_030522625.1 Copidosoma aretas
GAAGAAAAGAGAGAAAGGGGACGGAAAATTAATTGGCGCGGAGAGCGCGGTGCTGCCAGCCGAGCCAAGTATTAAACGTTGTAAACACGTGAATGGGAGGCTGTTGTAGCTGCAGGTGGCGGCTCATTACATAATCAACTTATCCATACACTTACTGCGGCTGGGGGGGGGGGGGCAACCGGGCTATCATCCAGCCGCAGCCGAGTTAAGTATAAAGGTGCATGCCCACACCTGCGGCGGCTTTTGCGCGTATTTTTGGTCGAGACGATAATGTAGTATCCTAATAAAATAATCTTATGCGTTGATTCCCTGTTTTTATCGTTTTCTCCGTGTTTTGTTGATATTTTTTCCTCCTTCAGTTTTACTTGAGCAACGATCGAGTCATAATTTCATAACATCATCTATATTTTCGATCCGTCTTCGATACCGTACGTTATATTTTATCTTTTACGTCAACTTATACAAACAATACATTTAATTCCTTACCGATCCTTACCAAAATCAATCATCAAGGTTTATACTTATTATTACATGTCGCTTACGGAGAAATAAACCAACTGTTGCCATTCCTAGTAAATTTACGTAAGCAGTTGCGTTAACAAAATGACTACAGGTGTATATACACGTGCGAACGAATAGTTATTCCATTCGGTTATAAGTATTATACATGCACGCGATTCTGAATGACATCCGAGCAATTTAGGCTCTATTAAAATACCACCATAATCCGTGCTCTGCAACATACAGTGGGTGCACCCGCGGTGTATTCCTTATTCCAGCGTCCCCGCACATCGCGATTTACACAGAGTTACATGATTCCAATAAAAACTTCTAAGACTCCCTGAAGCTCGACTGCGTAATATTTGCATATTAGCTATTGTTGAACTAAGTATAGACATAAGTAAACCTAATAGCGCCAAGTGTGATATGTTTCCGATGCAGTCTCTTATAATTCGCATAGTGTTCGTAGCTTTTGACCAAGTGCCTTTACCCGATAGTGAAAACTGACGAATTACTCATTCTTCTGTCCTGCAATGGTCAGGAGTCGAGAAGAAAGATCGTTATCTCATTATCTCTGCACCATTTCGTTTCGCGCTGCACATGCACATCCTTCAAGTCGCACCCGCTGTTATGTCAGCATATAAGTGCTTTTGCATCTAAAGTATAACAATCTACAACACCTTTTATGTCGTTCTCGTTTCTTAGCCGTAGTCGCCTTGTATTATATGGGACGGGACATGTAACCCATGAGGACATACAATGTAAATGCACTATACGTAACTGGAATACAGTGGCTTGAGGATGATATCATTTAAGTTCATACATAAAGTACTCATACGTTCGTAGGTCGTACTCGTACCATACATACAATACGCACCTACACGTGTGCGCGTAATACATACGTAAGAGGTAAGACTCGTAAAGCACATTATATTATTTCACAAACGCATCCCACATAAAGTTGTATGCGTAAAAATCTCAAAAAATCACGAGATTGAGATAACTAAAATAGGAAACAAAAGTTTTTGCGTGGTTTTCGCGTTTTTCGTTTTAAATACTTACAACAGATAAATATCAGTTTGAAATTAAGTTGATACGTATATTTGCTCGAAAAGTTATGTGGAGCGCTTGAAACAAGCTTGAATTTGAGCTCTGCTGGAGTATAAACAGTATTAATTAGGTAAAACATAGGGCGGTAGTTTTTTATTTCGACTTGATGAAGATTATTTACTCTTGTACACCACGGCTAAAGCTGAAACGTTTCCCAAGTGCTTTCGATTTCTATCTAAACTATATTTGAACTTCATTTGAAGTTACGTTGCGACAAATTACGTTAGAGAATACTTAGAACAGATATCATTTTGCTTTATTACAATATTCATCTTGTACGATGATAATTGAGCTTTCGCTACGTATACTTATACGACAGCACGAGTTGGTTTTTCTGAAGAGGCTCGATTTAATAAAACTACGGGATTGACATATACTTGATGTATTAACAACGCAGTGTATATTTTTAATTGTTTTGAACGTTCACTTCTTCCTATGGGCCCGTTTGAGGCTACGGATGAGATTGCGAGTGACTTTTTTTTTTTCTTCCTTTCTTGAGGCAACTACAGTATATTCAAACATGAGTACTTATCTTTCCGCAAAATTCTGCGCCATCATCTTGGCAGAGTATTTTTATCCTGACTTTTTTCGTCCGGATTGTTCTTTCGTTCATCCATGATTTGTTCGTCGCACAATATCCGCAGGTGAAACATTGTTGGGACATTTTTAAATTATTTTTTTACAACATTCGAGTTGCTTTTACTATGTTTAACATGGAATGAATTATCTAACAGTTGAATAGTATGCTTTAAAAAAAAGTTTAAAAACTATAAGTGTGCATTGGTACAAAAATAATAAATAACTTGAAAAAAACAACCGATGAGTCGGGAATTAAAAGCTAGGACACTATTGTACTTCAATGTCTGTCTGGAGAGTAACTGATCCAATCTTCCAAGAACTTTTTTTTCATTCTATTTTAATGCACAATAATACAAAGTATTATGTAGGGTTCGCATAGAATTAAGTATCAACTTACATTTACATTATGGATATCAGGGCATCTCACGTAAACTTTCCTTCACATCAGTCAAATCGTTACCCGTGGATATGCGGTTTTTGAAATTATATTTTATTGCTACATCAATTCATATATAGCATTATTTTAATCTTATCCTTAAAGACGAAGAAACATTGAAAACTCATACAAGTTTTTTTTTACAAAAAAGAAGTATTGTGTCGTCATGTTTTGTGAATGACACTTCATATTATACGTATGTACGTTCGTTGTCTTCATTTCGTAAAAACATGTTAGTACATGTATACATCGGGTACAGTTCCGTTTCTCTCTCGTAATAGGTAGGTATATACTTACAGCACAAGCACAAAACAATAAAAATACAATACACGCTTCATGATCACGGCGGCTTACGTGATGGTCTGATAGTAAGCCGACTAGCCGAGAGGATCATTTTTCACTTCTAATTTCTATGGGGAATATAGAGATACGTCGTCACTGCGTATCACAGTTTTACTGCCATCGTGGTTGCGTGGTAAAATATTTTCTCTTACGACTACAATTTTTTCAACAATTTTCCATTTATAAAAATAAATATTTGCATTGATACGATAAATGAAATTTATTCTCTCATCATTTGTCACTAATTACCGTACATATGCAGGAGCGTGGATTTAAATATATATATATATATATATATATATAATTTATCACTAGACTATAATATTACCATTGCACAAAAAAATCTTTCACTTGATCGCAGCCATTATTAAGTATACCTATGATTTCAATTATTAGAGATCTACTACTGCATTAGCATCATCAGTATGCCGATTGAACGAAATGCTGTTTTGTCCGTGGTTTAGTCTGTAGAAAATTACGCTCAACAAATTGTCCAATCAGTTGAAGGATTATGCAATTTGTGCATGAATTTGCATTAAAAAAAAAATGTAGACAAAAAAATGACGAATAAACTTCATGATTTACGCGAATATCAGGAAAACTCAGGAGATCGTCGGCCTCCCCACACTGACTATTATAAGTATACCGAATAATGTTCATCGAAACGCGTTTGTCATTTATACCGAATCTTGAGCAATTTAAATTTTCTTCCGTATCACTCGAGTGCGAGCGAGCCACATCAAAACATTACAATCGAGAAAGTTTTTACGAATTCATGCTTCTTGTCTGCATGACAACCGTCAGCGCGTAAGGAGAGAGAGAGATAGAGAAATCGTTGTTTTTCGCGGAGATTTTTTTTCACGTTCCGCGATATGACAGTGCAGTCGGTTATAAATCATGTTTGAGAATAGTTAAAAGTAGAGGAAAAACAATCCCGACGATTTTTTCGTTCCGTGCGCGGACAAAACGCTAATCTTTGCGTGATTCGCCGACAAAAGCATACTTAAGTAGGTGAAGTAATTTTTTTTCATTCTTTTTTTTGTTTAATACACGATACATATACCTACATTGATACGTTACTAAATTACAGCGAGCTTTATTTTTTTATTCTTATGATTAACCAACATATATATACATATCAGTGATGGTAATCATCCGTGTCTGTATACTTGACGTATGATGCTTACTTGGAAAATAATTCTCCTACATACTTATATATCTCCTATTTTTCAGTCTGAGTCGTAAGTCGTATAAACACGCAACATTAATTACGTACGTACCTAGTATCTGTACTGTACGAGTATAATAATATAGGCACATAGGCAAATAAAAAGACGTAATTGCGGCGTGCGCTTGACTTGCTTACACATGTGTATACAAATAATACGATTGTTTTTACCGTGCTTACACTGCTTACTCGTTTAGAAACAAATACACGTTCAAAACAACGTTACACTGCTCGGTTCAAAATAATCTAAGATACTTTATGTACCGCTGCTGTGTGAGGGCAAAGCAGTTTCATAGACCCTTAGCATCCATTAGAGGCATGTAAGTAAATTAACTGATGAATAAATAAGCTTTTTTATACGAATAGTTTATTCACGCCAAAAGTGGAAACGCGCTTTAAATCAAGCCACCCGTTTGTAGCATAACCAACACTTACTTACCGTCCGACGTCCACCCCATGCATACTATAAGAACTAATTTTCTGAACGTCAGATCACTGCTTTTCCAATTGATTTGGCCATATTTTTACATCGTAATGACTGAGCCATTAATTTGAAGTTGATAGTGTAGCACTGAAAGCCTAGTTGCTAATGGGGAAAGATAATTAAAAAATGATTAAGATAAATAGCACCTGATTCATTAGTGTCTTAATTTTAAATATTTATCAAGTCCAATAACAAACTCGTTGAAGTTTTCAAACGGCTCGGGCGTTCCGGCAGTACTATTCTTTCTACATGTAGTACAGCAGTACAATAAAACTGAAAGAATTAATACGTATTATTTATATATTTTGATGCGTAATTATCGACGTGAAATCATCGATTGCCCAAGTAAATAATACTAGGTATGTATTCTCTCATATTATCACTCTTAACTGACCTTTTTTTTGGCATCTTGTCTACTCATGCGTATAAGGCATGTTTTCATCGGTCCATGTATTTATCGTTGTATTTATCGTTGTATTTATCGTTGTATTTACCGTTTGTGGTTTATAATGTGAACTCATTAGAAGAAAAAAAATTATTGTACGATGCAAAACAATATCCGAACGTAAGGATCCCAGAGATGAGGTTTGAGCGGTGATGAAGCAAAAAGAGCTCTGACACTTATAATCGGGTTTTTCCCTATTATTAGTTACCGTAGTACAAAAGTCCTCGTTAAAACCCGTTACGGCCGCGTATTTGCGTAATCTCCTCCTAACAGCAATAATCTAACTTAAAATCTGAATAATCGTTTCCAAGATATAAAAAGCATTTGCATGATTGCCACAATGACGTACATACAATCTGTATAGTACGTACAAATGTATAATATACGCTCGGGACAATTTCC
The DNA here is from genome assembly GCA_030522625.1 of Copidosoma aretas. Taxonomy (NCBI): domain Eukaryota; kingdom Metazoa; phylum Arthropoda; class Insecta; order Hymenoptera; family Encyrtidae; genus Copidosoma; species Copidosoma aretas. Next base: position 5,528 of record JAPYYV010022770.1, read on the forward strand.
TGCGGATAATTTTCATCGGGAAAACAACTTATGCACGCACGTGGCACTCTATATGCATGTCACCGGAAAGCTGGCATTCCACGTAATTCGGTGACTTCCACTGTGAATCGTGCCGTTGCACTGATGCACTCACGCGGATGACGCGACGATCGATGGAAAAACATCCGCGGTGCAACAACAATATTATGCCTCCGTCGCGATCAGGATGATCCGCAGAATCTTGGGGGGGGGGGGGGGGGGGGGCAAAAAAAAATATCGCTTTCGTGGTGCAGCTCCTAACAGGCGTACACTTACCTACATCATGCCCAGTATTGCATCACGAGCGCGGTCAGTCGAGAAAAATCCGTCGCTCCGAAAGCCTCGCGATCGCATTCCGTCGTGTTTTTATAAATCGCGCAAAGTTGTTAACCACGAGAAAATGAACAAAACAATGAATTGACTTTCAGCCAGCGGCCAAACGAACCGGATGACTCGCGCGGCTCGTCGGGCCGGATCCTGGATACACGTCGCGTAAGGGAACCAGCACGCAATGCGGAAAATCGCCAAGGCGCCGGGTCAGCAGCAGCCGAGCGCGCGGTCCGTCGTCCTCGTCGAGTCGTCGTCGGAGAACGGCCGGAAGAACGGGGCGCGCCAGAGCAGCGTCGAGGCCTCGCCGGCGCGCACGGGGAACAATTGCAACCAGCCGCAGCAGAGCCCCGGCAGTGGGCCAGGCGGCAGCGTCATCCTCGAGGAGATATTCTACGTGTCGTCGAAGCGCAGCAGCCTCTACAGGGTCAGGCTGAGCGAGCGGTGTCTGAGTTTGCGCAAGGAGAGCAGCAGCGGTCCCTGCAAGACCGAGTCCATACTCATCGAGGACGTAGTCGGGTGCCGGTGCGTCAGAGTTTTTTCTCATTTGACGTGTGTGTGTGTGTGTGTGTGTGAGGGATGTCCTGGTTCGGGGGTATCTCGTTTTTCAGTGGAAAATGGAATGATTATTATACTCGCATCCCATACTTATTTACAACCACTGTGTCGTCAAGTTAGATCAGGAGAGTAGTAGTTACCTTTCTGAGGCATGACCATTTTTCCATTGAAATACGCGAAAATGCCCTGCCAGTTTTTCCATACGAGTTCAAAGACGAGAAGCTGTAAAATCGACATCTTACCTTTTCTCCTACCGCGCGGCGTTCGATGTATGCACGTTACGTGTTTGTGGTGGTGACCTTCATCGGCGAAAGGCATGGACTATCCCGAGTCGTTGTTTATTAATTGAATACAGAGAGAGAGAGAGAGAGAGTAAGTATACATAATTATATGTACAATAATGAGCGATCGCGTTGCTTCCTGTGCTTTTTTGTGCAAGCCCGGTCCGTACCCTTTTTTTTGGTAAAGAAGGCTGAAACACATACAAGGAACTGTATTGCCCTACCTTGGTTCGCCGTGCTCTGACCACTCTGCGTCGATTTGTTCATAACAATCATGAGGTGAAAGAAATGAAAAATCTCGATCTCCATTGAATTCTATAACAAAATTCAATTCCTTTTGATATTTACAGAGTAATTCACCGAAATCGGTAATATTGTCCAATAGCGATCTCGAAACGACACGGCTGCTTGTTTTACTCAAAGTATACTAATCGTGCATACACGCGCGAAAAAATTTACCCGCCGAGCTTTCTGCGCCGGACAACATTCTCGCGATCGTTTTCATACTGCTTACTTACATTACTGAAAAACAATCCAGCCACAAGTATTCAACGACTCAAAAGAGCTACGTATGAGTATGATTCGCGCCCTAATCAATCACTACATATGCCAAATATTAAATTGACGAGAGTGCAACAAATTACTGCAGATGCATGAGATCGAAGCGCCGTAACGCGGGCAGCTGCGCGTGCCGCGTCACGAGGGGCCAGTCCCGGCTGGTGGAGTCGACGGAGCCGGTGCAGCCGCACGACGAGTACGACACCTCGGCCTACCTCTTCATCTACGTCTACATCCTCAAGCGGGCCCACAACGGCCGGCCGAGGCGACGCGAGCGCATGACCATAACCCTGAGGTTCCGCAGCTTCGACCGCTACGAGGACAATTGGCGCGAGGCCAGTCGCTGGAGGCTGGCCATAATGTGCCTCGTCAATCGGGTGCCCGTGCCCAGGCCGTACATGAGCCCCACCCACCGCAATCTCCAGTCACTGCTCAGCGGTGAGTCAGTCAAGCGGAGGCCTTTTTTTTTTTTTTTTTTTCTATATTCTTCCCTCCTCCTTTCATTCGAGTGTTTGACACGAGTAAGTATACATATAGGTATATCTCCGGGGGGGTCGTTTAGTTTTCTCTCACTCCACACTCGTACATGTATTATCATTTAATTAGAAGCAAACGCGCCGAGTAAGTATATATAGTACACGAATACTCGCCTCCAACCGAAGATGATGAGTTTAAGTATTCAATGAACGCGCGATGCAAATTTTTCGAGGAGCCCTGCACCTCGTGCCGTGTTAAAAAATATGCAAAGTACGTTGTGTCCTCTCATTTTTTGTACTAAGCGTTCTTGAGTTCAATTATATAAATTGGTACTTGCATCATACATACACGCGGCGGCTTCACCAACGATCGCGGGAATAAAAAAGCGGTACAAGTTCAGATTTTCCTGTCAAAAATACTATACGCTTGTTCGGTCTCCGGTTACCTGCAAGGTTCGGGTTTTAACTGGAGATGAGTAGTTATATTTGTTTTTTTGGTACGCCTTTGCTGTATGTTTAATTTATGAGGAGTATGGACATAAAGTTTTATTGCTCTCAGCTCGACGCTGTGTGTGTGTGTGTGTTGTCTGCACTACGAAATTCGACGGGAAAAAGAAAAAAACAGTCACCCGAGTTAGCGCCTTCTTGTCCAAAGACCTTTTTAAACAAAAATCCGAATGAGCTCTCACTCTATTCGCCCGTAACTATCGATATACCTAAATATGTATGTATAAATAGGTAGGTTGAAAAAAAAAATTAATCACGTTCGGCTCTGCAGCGTGTGCTCGGTTGAAAGCGCTGTTTTATGGATCCCCCACACTCGCGCGCATCACTGACTCGCATCGTTGTTGCTGCAATCAATCATCGCTGTGTGCGCCAAGTGAGTCGACAGAAAAGAGATGAACTACTCGTCACGTTCTTTTCATCCATTTCTCGATTGGAAATGTTTTCTACCATCAACCAGTAAAATTTAGTTTTCAAAAAGTACTAGTTTAAACAACCTTATGCGTTCCCCCTTTGATCAGATTTCACGTGGTCACAAATAAATAAAAATCCACGTATTCCAGACTGGTTATGAAATTCTAATACTTCTGAGCAAACATTAGGTAACATTGGGTTATTTTATTGGGTTGGTGAATTATCATCGCTCGGAATTGAAAGAACGATATACGCGCAATATCGATCCCAGATCCCACGAATGCTCTTATCTTCTATAAACGTACAGCATATTACTCCATATACGGCTGGGAGATCGTATTTTTCTTATCGTATCGTGTATTATACGTATGTATAATGCTCGCGCACAGCTGCCTATAGATTCTATACACATAAATTGACACGCACCAGCCTGTACGGTATTTTCTGGTGCGGAGAGCGAACTCGATCCGATGCTGTGTATTAATATTGTGACGCGCGAGACACGCGATACAGGTTTTTGTTCCAATGGATCATCAGAGCAACGATTTCATACGTATATTATACGGACGGGGAATCGGGGATCGATGCGTTTCGTGTACGCGACAATCGTGTATCTATAGATCGAAAGACAATTATAAATCTCGTCTATGTACAGGCCCATCATACTTTGGAGTCACTCGACCATCATACCAAGTATATTACGAACGTACGTAAACGAGTAACAACCCTCCAATAATCACGTACGCATTTGAAGTATACAATAGTAATTACGTACCAAGCGATTCCGCTGTTACAACTCAAGTAGACCAATGTTTTTTTTTTGTTTTTTTTTTTTAACCAAACCAAGCTATACGCGTGCTCAAATAAGCTGCATCGGGAAGAAGTCGGTGGTGTTGCTCCGCGGCCGCGGGATATCGCGTTATACACGCCGCATAATATAATGCTGGGTACAGCATTGGAGCAGCCGCGGAGTGAGTCCTCGGTCCACCTATAACATATATTTTGTACACGTCGTGTGCAATTATGCTCGTGCGCTGCGGCCGGTGCAGCTTGCGCGTAATTTCCGAGCCGACGAGATTTTTCGGCGCGATCGATCCCGGCGATGGTTCATTCGAGCGCGCTATCCCGATCATATATTGTACCGTATACACTTGGTGCATACACGTCACGTACTCCTATGATACCGAGTCAATGTTCGCCTCTCCTGTTCATCCCTCTGTGCTGCTCTCCTCTCGACCGGGCTTGTTTACTCGTACACACTTTGCACGGGCATCCCTCTAAGTACTGCACCTATCGGAGTATCGATCGCCCTCGCCGCTCTACATACCGGGTCTATTATACCTGCAAGCTTTCGTCCGAGGGAGGTGCAGCCCCTCGAGATGTACGGATAATTGGTATTATAGACGGACGGCGTCAGCTGCAGATCAGCTTTCGGGAAACTATAAGTATATAGCTCGACCTGACGTTTGATGGTCCTTCGGGGCCCGCCGCGTACGATTCCCCCTCGATATTTATATGTTACAGAAAAGTGCGCGGGAGGAGAGAGATTACGCAAAGAGCCCGCGATGCAGTGAGGGAGTGATAGCGGGACGAATGGCGCGTCAGCACGTTTCGTTTGCATAAATCGATGCCTCGTCGGAGAATCATGGGTCTACGTTGTACGATAGGGATGGGTATAGGTGTTTGGAGAGCATAGGTATAGGTATCCGCGTACCCTATAATATACTCGCACGGCCTGCATAACAATTTTCAGCGACCTCTCAGCTGCAGGAGCCCGGCTATTTTTCATTTCGGACGGTCCTCCGAGCTGGCGAGTCTCACTATCGCGCATGATGATCGAGGCATTATTATCATTATTATTATTATTATTATTATTATTATTATTATTATTATTATTATATCTCTGAGGAAGATCGGACGAATAAGCCGTCGGGCGATCGTTTTCGCGAGAACGAATACGTATAATACACTTATTGAGAAAAACTTATACATCGGAGCATCGTTACAACATACACGGCCGACGCGATTACGCTCGTTTATAATCGTTATCTATGTTATTCGGGCAGGTTGAATAATAAAATATACGCGATCCACATTAGTATGGAGGTACAGAGAGTACTTTATATTTCTACATCGACGTTCAAGATTGGAGGCACTTATTATCGTTGAGTTTGTTTAACCTGAATTTTTTTTATCATCCACGCGGCATTTTTGAAAGATTCGCTCGGAACGCGGGTACACATCACGGGTGTATGCAAAAGTACAGAGTAAAATACCCGGGACAGGCGGCGCGGCTCTTGCGAGGGACACCGATAGCATCGGCGCGTCGGTATTATTTCGTCGGCGCAACGCCTCGCGTTATACTTACGCATTCACATGCCGATTGTTCGATAAGAAGATCGGAGAGTAATTCATCGATCGCCGGCGCATGCCGGCCAGGGTGTGTAACGAGATTAAAGCCCTGCGCGAATCGACGCGAGCTGAATCCGATCGATCGGACCCCGATGAATTCCCGTCCCGATGGAAAAGGAAAGAAAAAAAAGAGGTACGATTAAAATCGGTCGCTCGACAGTGAGGAACGAAAAATCCTCAGCGATCTCCGGCGCTTGTCACCGACGACCTAATCGTCTTACTGCTCACTGCATTATACGCATGCGATTCTTGTGCAATTCTCGTGCAACGGCAATCGAACATTTTTCTCTTTTGGTACAATGTTGAACTCTCAAAACCTGCACGAAAAAAAAACCAAAAAAGTCGGGATTTCGTTAAAATTGCACCAAAAATGCATGCTCTCAACAATCGGAAGCAAATGATGCTTTACCTCTACGCAACGATCATCCTCCGTACGTTACATTGTTCGTCCAGGGCGTCATGCGTGCGCAAGTTGCCATATAAATATCCTTCGATCCCTGCGCGCTAATGCACCTTTTACATTGCAGCCGCGTGTATATAACGCGCACGCGACAACGATGATCCGCGACGCGCGTCTGACATATAAAATAGATATTATTAGCACCGTGTAATCTACATGTATAGTAAAGCTGCACGATAAGTTATAGCCAATTTGATGTGCTTCGTTGACCCTCGTCAATGCTCATCAAAGAATCGTCGGGGAGGGGAACGAGGGACGATATGGGTTTATATAACTATGATCATCAGGTGCAGGCGGCGTAAAGTGTGTAGTAGTAAGTGAAGTCTTTATAGGTGTATAATACAGCATCATATAGTCGTGTAGGCTTGACATACATAACTAGTGTATATGAGCTACTGCAATGTTTAACTAATCGAACGACGAAACGAGGACAGAGATCTTTTGAACGCCACGTACTCGTCATTGATCCTTGATTCGTGTATAGATGGATGTATACAGCCTGCACGAGAAAAATATCCATCGATTGGCGCATTTCGATGAATATATTCTCATACACTCTTACATTGTACGGATTGAGACTGTTTGTCGTCGTGGTGTCGAATCACTTTTTAGAAACGTTATAGTTACCTGGAGTTGTTGGTACGTGTCCTCAGAGCCGTTCTTACCAAAGAAAACCATAATGCCGTCGCCTTGATCGTTTGATTGCGCCCTATAAACGATACAATATAACGCACACACGCGAAAGTGCATTAGCGATCTCACACGTGTGTAGAGTGGAAAAAAACAATTTTTACAACCGTAATACGCGGTGCATTCGCGGAAGGAGTTGTTGATGGACGCGCGGCACCGCGGCGCTGTTTTTGTTCATACCTCGAAAATATACTCCCCGATCCTCATCAGTTTGCCCGCATGCAAGAGCAGCGTCAATTTGAATTTCTTCGATTCACCGGCATAAAAAGCGCGCTATAACAATGGCGTTTCCTGCAGCTGTGTAATTGGTGTGCTGTCACGTGACGCTGTAGGAACACGCGAATTTGCGAAACTCGCCGTATCACGAACAGGTGCAGTAGCAGCAAACAAGTGTCCAACGTCCATCCGTGACTTGAACAAAACGGCAAGGTTACTGTACAAGTATATGATGGTTAATAGCTGGTGCGAATGAGCAGTAGGTAATTCTCCGGCTATGACTCAATTTTCTCTTCGAGAGCGATTAAGAGTTTTTGTTATTGTATATCCCTCTCGCGCGCGCGCAAGATGAAAACTCATCGGCCGTCAATTGAAGGGGGAAAAAAAAAACAAACGTAAATTGTTTACAATGCCGAGCTAATGATGATACTGCACGCTCAATCTTATACCACGTATGATACATCGATAAAATTTATCGCACCCCTGTCTCGACTCGGTCCCCCCTGCATTAATACCTATCCCCGACAGAGTCGAACATTGTTCAGCGTTTGGAGCTACATTTGTTTGCCGTTTCAACATACCTATTGTATAATAAGTATATAATACTTACCGTCGCTGTACAAAAAACCACATACTCTCGTGACTATGTTTGTCTTGTATCGTGGTCGAGCCCCGCAATCGTCAGGCGCGCGCGTCCAAATTTATTCATTCATCGTCATTTTCCAATTAAGTACTCCGGCCGATGCAAGGCTCTCCGGGCCGTTTGTAGGCCGCAACATTTCCCCATCGCGGCCCGAAGTTTCCTCGTGCGGCGCACATACACCTGTATTCCTGTATATAAGTATAAGGATATACACACCTTCCGCGCGCAAAGGCCGAATCACCGCCAAAGTAGGCCAGGGGTACACGCGAATCTATTGTACAGTCCACGCCCATCACATTGGGTGTTATTTTCTCTCGATCGTGCGCGAACCCCTTTTGGGGGCGAAATGAATCATGCAACTCCCCCGGACTCCCCGCGGAGGTGACGACGATGTTGCGAGAGACGTCACACCTCGCGGTAATCTATAAAGGTCTGAATCCCACGATGACGTAATATAATATTACTCGCCGGGCCGATATCAAGATGATATTAGCCATTGATGATCAGGTGGTGCAAAAAAAAAAAAAAAAAAAATAACCGAGGGTACCGGCGGCAAAAACAAATAACCGGAGCAGCCACCCCACCCGGAGGCCAGCAGCGGGAAAATTACAGCCTGCCCGGACGACCGTAAGAAGCTGCTGGTGATCCTGAACCCGAAGGCGGGCCCCGGCCGGGCCCGCGAGAGCTTCCAGAGACGCGTCCACCCGATCCTGGCCGAGGCCGGCCTCGTCTACGACATCTTCGTGACCCGGCACCCGGACTACGCCCGGGACTTTTTGCGCGGCCGCGAGCTCGGCCAGTGGTCGGGCCTCGTCCTCGTCGGCGGCGACGGTATCGTCTTCGAGGCGGTCAACGGCCTGTTCCAGCGGCCCGACTGGCAGGACGTGCTGGCCAGGCTGCCCATAGGCGCGATACCGTGCGGCTCCGGCAACGGGCTCGCCGCCTCCGTCGCCTACTCGAGACAGTGAGTCGTTGTCATTTCCTCCGCTGCGCAACTA
>JAPYYV010022771.1:0-19609 GCA_030522625.1 Copidosoma aretas
TGAAGCTCTCCAGAAGCATGTCATCTCATCAGAATCGTTGTCAAGGGGAGAGATGCAATCCTGCCAGTCCATCTTGACTACCTTGCTCTTTATTCAAGAAAATTCGATCAGTTTACTCAGAGAAACCGGAGTAGGATTACAACAAGATCTTCCAGTGCAGCAGTGCAACGAACAAAACAGTGAAACAGAGAACAGTTTACAATGGAAAGATTTACCATCAGCATTTAAGAATCGAATAGCAACAGGTGTGATAATCAATCGCGGATACATTAACATTGCAAGTTTCTTAGATGATTCCAAAGTTCTTATTGTGTCTAACGTTATGAGTGCTTTGGAACAGCACAATGCTATGAAGATTAATTTTGAGCTCGCCCCAGAGTACATGATACAAAAGAATGATGCGGAAGTCATTGATCAAAATGATTTCAACACAAAGAACGTTGAAGTCTTAAGATCAACAAACATTGATGATGACGATTGGTTCGATTTAAACATAAAACAGCCCATTATGCATCTAATGGAAGAGTTTGAAGAGAGAGATTCTGGTTGGACTCTACAACACATCATCAGTTTTACAGTTAACCTTAATAAGTATATCCCAACGAAAGGAAATTCATTCAATAAATTACCAGATGATGCACGAAAAAAAGAAGCTTGTGTTTATGTACAAAATAGTGACGATAAGTGTTTCATGTAGGCAGTGCTATCCGCCTTACACCCCGCGAATAGAAATGCGCAATGAGTGAGTCATTATCGAGCTTATGAAAATGAACTCAACTTTGATGGAATAAAGTTTCCAGATTCCTTAAAACAAATTGGAAAATTTGAAAAACAAAATCCTGTTTCTATAAACGTATGTATGCTAAGGAAACATGGTGAAAAGCATTCAGTCTCACGATGTTACATTACCACCGTGAAAAAAGACAATCATGTAAACTTGCTTCTAGTGCAAAATTTTTATATTTTGAAGATAAAGATGAGGATGATGACGATCAGAATGTTCCAGAAGTAAAAAGTCATTATGCATGGATTAAAATCCATCAAGATTAGTAGTAAATCAACTAACAAAGAATAGAGAAAGTTAAGGAAGCATGAAACTGATTGTGTTGATGTGAACAAGTGTCGTGTAAGGCTACCAATTGAAGGAAGCAACATTTTTAAGTATCAAAATTTGAATTCCGCTGAACAAGTTCCTTACGTCATACATGCGGACTTTGAGTGTTTACTCGAGCATGTAGAGAATGATGTACGTGCATTCCAGGAGCATCAAGCCTATAATATAGGCTATTATATGAAATGCAGCTTCGACGACAACCAATCACACTATGCCAATTATCGAAGAGAAGATGATGCTGAAACACCAGCAGAGTGGTTTATTCAAAAGCTGAAGTCCATTGCATGTATCCTGCAAGAATTATATGAGATTCCAAAGCCAATGAACTTAACTCACAGAGAAGAGGAGGATTTCAGACAAGCTAAAGCTTGGCACATTTGTGGTGGCTCGTTTGGAACAAATCAGAAGATGGTACGAGACCACTGCCATTTGACTGGAAAATTCAGACGTGCTGCACACGAAAGTTGCAATATCAATTACTAGAATTTGAGATTCATTCTAAAGATGATTTTCACAGCAGATTAACCGATAGTGAAATTTCCGATGCAGATTATAAGCATGCACGGAATTTGTGGAGAACATTTGACATTAAAACGCTCGGAGAGTATTCCGATCTTTACTTAAAGACCGATGTTTTGCTGCTGGCAAAAGTCTTTGAGAACTTTCGCTCAACATGCATGGCAGCATACGGATTAGATCCTGCACACTACTATACTACACCTGGTTTAACGCGGTACGCCATGCTAGACCTCACCCAGGTGAAATTGTAATTGCTTACAGACATAGATATGCTTTTATTTGTGGAGAAAGGCATCAGAGGAGTCGTGAGCCAGTGCTGCAACCGTTATGCCAAGGCCAACAACAAGTACATAGGTGACGACTATCATCCCGAGGAAGAAGATGATACCTTATGTACTTTGACCCAAACAGTCTGTACGGATGGGTAATAACGCAGCCCCTACCAAGAGGAGACTTTCACGGGGTCGACCCCGACCGCGATATACCATATGATGGAGATGTTCGTGGTGGTGATCATCGTTATGGTTACATACTTGAAGTAGATTTGGAGTACCTAGTAGGTATCCATGATGACCATAAGGATTTACCTCTCTGTCCGCAACATATGGCTCCACCTCACTCTAAGCAGAGAAAGCTCATGACGACTCTATATAATAAAGAGCGTTACGTCATACATAACAAGGCTCTGAAGCAGGCTCTCACACAAGGACTAGTTCTTAAGAAAGTCCATAGAGTTTTCAGATTTTAAGAAAGTCCCTGGCTCAAACCATACGTGGATGTGAATACAGAGAAGCGAAAGCAGAGTAAAAATGAGTTCGAAAAGCTCTTCTTCAAACTCATGATCAATGCCGTGTATGGTAAGACCATGGAGAATGAGCAGAAGCGAGTAGATTTTACACTCGTAAACAAGTGGAAAGGATGTTATAGTGCAGAAACACTTATTGAGTGTGCTAGACATATCAAAGACCCTTACATATGATTTCCACTATTCTTACATGAGACAGTGTTTTAGAAAGTGAAAATTTTTGTACACTGACCGACAGCTTGATATATGAAATTTCTGGTCAAAACGTTTACGAAATCATGAACCAAGTCATCGAGAGATTCAACTCATCAGATTATCCACCAAATAATAAATTTGATCTGCCTCTGATGAATAAAAAAGTCATAGGGCTGATAAAGGATTAAAGCTGTGGGAACATCATGACAGAATTCATTGGACAACGGAGTAAGATGTATTGCATCAGCGTGCAAAACGACAAATTGATAAAGAAGGCCTAAGGCGTTAAAAAATTTGTTGTAAAGACAAAGATCGGCTTTGAAGACTACTGGAACTATCTCTTTAATAAATCTACAGTTATGTGTGAGCAAGACAATACTTGCTTCAGGCTACACATCGTCCGTACAGAGCAGCAGCGGAAAATAGCTCTTAATCCACAAGATGACAAACGTCAGTTACTCTCGGACAACACAGATACGCTATTATGGGGCTGCATCACCTTAGATGATAAAGATCTCCAGCTTTTAGATATGCTTCTTCATCTAGATGATGATATTGATGATGAGGTAAGAGAAGCCCTGGAGATGAGGTAGGGGGAGGAAAAGCTGTGGTAGGAGAGAAAGTGGAGGGAGGAGAAATGGAGGGGAAACCTGTGGTAGGGGAAGTAAAGGGAGAAGTGGAGGAGGAAGCTGTGCTGGAAGAAGAAATGGAGGAGGAAGAAGTTATAGAGCTATAAATAGAGCCGCATCCTCCAGCAGAGCTCATTCTTTCGCTTGACGAGCTAGAGAGCTTACTTACTCCTTTGAATTATATACTTCCAAGCAAGAGAGCAAGAATTTGAAAACCTTGTGGTAATTTACTATTTAACTCCTGCATAAATGTACTCATTTTCCTCTGTTTTAGTACAACGAACTTTGCTGCGTTAAACCGTATCGCTAAAAACAGTTACCTTCCAACAATAAGATTATCCTAGTTGGAAAAGGAGCTACAGTACATTGTGACGCAGCTTAAACAAGTGCCAACTGCAAAATTTGGATGCAGAGGGGTCGTCACCATCGATAACGAGTTCCAAGTCTTTATTCTCGATCGTGTGTCAAAAATAATCGAAACAAATGACGATTTGTACAATAAATTAAGAGAAAAAAATTAAAAATATGCTTTGTTTATAGTGTACCATGACGATAGTAAATTTGAATTTGTAAATTTGTAAACATCAATAAACGGAAAATATAAAGAGGAAGTTCATGGAGTTGGAAGTGAAAGATAGGTTGTTCACCACTGGACGGGGCGTTGGGCGGAGATCCGCCTACACTTTTTCTTATTTTTAAATATCTGACTTAACGGTTGAACTGTTAAATAAATTATCGAACTTTAACCATTTAACATATACCTTATTACCACGTTTTTTCAATACTTTTTCCACCAGATGTACATATGTCTGGATATTTAGATTTAAAAAGCTCTTGTTCTTAAAAGCCACCAGAGACTAGCTGTTCTTTATAATATTTCAAATGATAAGCAATAGGATTAGTTTTTAATACTTTATAAATCGGAAAAATTTCACATGGCCAATTTGGCGTCCAATCTTTTTGAAAGGAATTTTTAGCTTTACTCACACACGCCTTATCATTAATTTTAAATTTTGCTCTTTTTATCGTTTTTTCATTAATTTTGAATTTTTGCATAACTTGAGCTTCATTGGTAGCCGTGACATCCATAGGTCTCATACCGATTGTTCGATGCTTTCGAGCATTGTAAGCAAAAATTAGATCAGGTAAGATATTAAGCCACTTGTAATTACCGTGAAGACTGAATTTCCTCTACATTTTGTTTTTGAGAGTGCGATTGAATCGTTCACATATCAATGCTTTAAGATTACTGTATGTCGAGTAGAGATTGATATTATATCTCTTCATGAGGTCTTGAAAACTCTTATTGTAGAATTCTTTACCTCTGTCGGTATGCAGATTTTTCGCTACTCGACCATCTCGTAGTATGGACTTCATAGCTGCTGTAATATCCTCACCAGTTTTTCTCTTTGCAGGTACAGCCCGAGCATACTTTGAAAATACATCTACCACAGTGAGCATATATCTGTGACCTTTGTTCTCCCGAGCATAGGGTATCATTTCTGCAAGATCGGCCTGCCATGTCTCATCCAAGCCCCGGATATCATACTTTCGACGTGTATAGTTACGACGAGCTGGTTTGTGGAGCTCCTCCACTACAATTTTCTTCTTACGATCCATCCTTATTGACGGTTGATAAGCAAATAAGACTTAAGTCTTTAATGATTTTATACTTGGTCTAATCATCTTCTGGAGTAATATTAGAGATCTGCGCCAATGCCTCTTTCACAGTAACTATTTCCTGCTCTTATTTCACTATTTTCTGTGTAAATAAATAATTCAAACTATGCATCATTACACTTAGCTTATCTTGCTCATCCTTCATAACCTTTTTTCTTTTAGAAAAGTATTAAGATTCATGGCATCATTTGGATAACTCGCTGCTGCAACATTGCATAATCTCCTGTTAGCTAGATCATACTGTCCATCAGCAGTGATTTTGTATCCAATACTGGAAGGACCTTGGCTGCTGCCTTCGGTCTAACCCAGCTTACGTCCGAACACGTCGATACTCATTTTGATAAAGTCTGAAACTGACATATACTTTTATATATCTACCCTCCTTCGCGCAACTCTTTGATAATCGATATTATCTCATTATCATGGCTTGGATTTCCTGCTGCTCTTTCAGCTACGAGTAATGGAAGTCTATCAACTGGCTCATTTGTATGATCCTAGAGTACATAATCCACTGACTGCATTGTTTTGGTAATTTTGTGGTGAGGCAGCAATGATCCTCCCTTTTTGCTGGCAATAAGATCAAATATGGGAGCTATAATTTTATTAAATTTATTACTATTATACGTTCGAATAGTTCTTAGTTTGCTAAATCCCTTTCGATGCGCACTTGAAGTTTGCAAGAGTGTGTAATATTTAACCAAATCATCCTGAGTTATGCGAGATGTGTCAGGATGTTTTTTCACAAGTAGCTCCATCAGTCCGACGCTCATAGGATATTTTAACTCGTTCATTCTGATTTCATTGTTGTTAAAATTTACTGATGAATTTCCAAACTTATACATTCTATCTTCTTTTTGGAGCCCGTACACTAAATCTAATAATTCTTTCTAATTTTCATCAACTATTTGGAAATGTACGTTGTTCTCATTACCATCATCAGTTTGATTTTGGATAGCAATATTCATTTCATCATCATCATTATCATCATCATCATCATCATCATCATCATCATCATCATCATCATCATCATCATCATCATCATCATCATCATCATTATCACTTTGACTGACAGATGACTCAAACATCGCCTCATCATCGCTGTATTTTTCTTTTTCATTCCTTTAACGGGTAGCTGCTTCATATCAAAATAATTATAAGTCACAGGATAGTTTCTTTTATTCTACACTTTCTTTGATTCAGTAATTATTCCCTTAAGAGGATCTGTGATTGGTCTAAAAGTTTTACTTAGCTCTTTTAGAACCTTCTCTTTTTCGAATTTTAATAACCGATACTTCTTTTTCACAGCTTCTCTTGCCTTCATCAGTTGGTGAAGTACGTCTTTTTCTCGCTTGTACATGTTGACACTTCAACGTCTCGGAGTATACTGATTATTTTGCGCTATACACTCCTATATTTATAGCAAAATTGTCAAAACCTTTGCGATATCGACCACTATTCATCCGTCTGACCTTGTCGATAACAACAAATCTATGTATATCATCATTCCAACAGTTAGAGCATAGTTCTTTAAACTGACTATAGGACATATCAAAGTTCACATGATCATCATAAACATGTTTTTATTGAGCTCATCATGACGAAATAGAGCCAATAAATTAACATTGTCTCTTACGAGGTATTTTGGTACTTGTGCGTATGACTGACAGAGGTAGAAGCAGTCCACGTTTTTGTGTCTTCCCATGCTGTAGAAAGCTCTGACATTATCCTGCTTTTTACAAGCTATGTCATCGAAAATTATGATGGAATCTGGTAGTGCATCATCTGGAGATACTACTGCTTCATGATCACTGAAAGGAAAATATTGTACACCATCTATGGGCTTCAACAGATCTTTCAAAAACTTATACTTTGGCTGATTAAGCGACTTTGAATACAGATAGACGTTTTTAAACCTCAGTCCGTTCGGATGTACAATTAGTGCCAATAGACTGTTGGTATTATCACAGTTGGATGGGCCACAGAGTACGGCTCGAATACTATTTGGAAGCAGTTCATCATGTCAATGTGAGTGTTTTTCTTGGTTCACAACAGCGTAAAAGTTTGGAATATGCAATTTCACAGTTTGCTCTTTCAATTTCACATCTGTACAGTATAAAGGCTGGATAACGACTGATGTGTAGATCAAACGCGAAGTGCTTTTATACTCGTATAGGGTATAAATAGAGCGCCCCTACCCCCTGGTGCTCAGTCATGATTTAACCTCTAAAGAGTAATGATCATCCATCGTAGTAAAGGGCGTAATCTTCTGAAGAAATTTGAATAATTTACCAATAGAACTTCACATACCGGGCTATCAGTACTGCAGTCCAGGCACTAAACTTACAAAACGTCTCGCTGGAGGTGATTTAGGTATAAATCCACTGGACGCAGCGTGCAAGGTGCATGATATAGCTTATTCCCAGAATCGAGAAAACGTTGAAGCTAGAAACTCAGCTGATAGAGTTTTAGCTGGGAGAGCTTGCCAAAGAGTCAAGCTGTAGATTCGAGTATTGGTGAAGAGTCGGCTGCTCTAGAGATAACAGGCGCTATGAAGCTCAAAAGTAAATTGGGTATGGGGATGAAAAGGGAGAAACCATGTACTGCCTTGAATTCAGTAATCAAAGCTGCCTCCCGAAAAATCAATACTAAATGCAAAGATACAAGTGAAGTTATTACTTCGGTTTTATAAGGTGCACGTAGCGCAGTCAAAAAAGTTGATGGTAAGAAGAGCGTAAAAATACCACGTGTCTTACATCTACCTGCTAGAATTGGAGGTGCATTACCTCTGATACCCTTATTCGCTGGCTTGAGTGTAACTGGTGCCCTAGCCAATGGGGTGGCTGAAATATTGAAAAGTATCAATGCAACTAAGGCAGCTAAACAGCAACTGCAAGAGAGCGTGAGACACAATAAAAATATGGAGGCTATTGCTCCTGGAAAAGGCCTTCATTTCAAGCCATATAAAACTGGATTGGGTGTCTACTGTAAGCCATTTACTTGAAAAGGTTTAAAAAACAAGATCAATGAAGTAATGATAGCTAACAGAGCATTAACTAACATTGATTTACTCAAATATGCTAAAAAATTGAAAATTTCTACTTTTCGCGGAGTATTTATGCGAAACAACTTGCCTGCGAATGGCCCACGATATCGCGAGACTGCAATAGTAAATCTTGTCGACAATAATGGACCTGGAACTCACTGGGTGGCGTATAGAAAATATGTTAATGATGTCACTTACTTTGACAGTTTTGGTAATCTGCGACCACCTTCTTATTTAATGCTGCTCTTTGGAGTTTATAAGGTTAGGTAAACCATTATAAATATCAAGATTTTAATTTTCACAATTGCGGGCGTTTGTGTTTACGATTCTTGTCGAAAAGGTTGCTAAAAAGTATATAGAGTGCTGACATAGTCAGAAATCATTTATTCGCTCTTAAGCAGTCATGTAAGAAACATTGACGCTAATTCTGTCTGGTACTTCTTTTATATTGGAAAAGCAGTATTGTTCACCTATTGAATTATCACCGAAACACAACTACGTTCTTGGTTTGGTAGAACTCCTGACGTTTAACTCGATCCCAAATATTAATAATAACAATAACAATTTTCCCATGGATGATACAGTGGTTACATTTTCAACAGGTACCTACGAAATTCGGAATATTGAGCCATTTTTGGTTGATATATTAGAACCTGATAATATAAGTATTGATATAAAACCGAACAGTAATACACTTCGCAGCGTAATTACGTGTAGCCGTTCTATTGATTTTAGACTAAAAGATTCTATAGGACGTCTGTTGGAATTTACTTAACGAGTTCTAGAAGATAACTCTACTCATAACTCGGACTTACCTGTAGCCATCCTTAAAGTAAACGCATTGCGAGTCGAGTGCAACAACACCACTGGAGCCTACAATAACGGAAAAAAAGTTCACACGATTTACAAATGTTTCCCAGTTGTACCACCAGGATACAAAATCATCGAAGTACCTTTACAAATAATATATTTATCAATTGTTGGACGTATGATCGATCACATACAACTACGCATAGTCGATCAGGACGGTGACCTAGTCAATTTTCGTGGAGAGATTATAACAGTGAGGTTTCACATAAAACCCACGGTGTAATGGGAATCATATACAATCATAGAAACTTTATAAGCAGCTCATCATACCCTCCAGCGATCAGTCATCGACGAACAGTCAAACTATCAAAACGTCAGCAGAGAAAACAGCTAACGCGTCAAAACATTTAATTCCTAAAATGTCTAGGATTAAAAATAAAAGACCCTTATAGAAGATAACTTGTGTGTTCTGTTGCGTTAAACATGAAAGAGATTCTAAATATTCAGGCACCGGTCACCTTTGACGAATCCATTGCGCACTATAAGATTTATGCTCATCAGCCGTATGCATCCTCAACGTATGGTAATAGTGATGAGATCCATAAATCGATTTAGCATCAAGATTTATGTCTGCTACCATCTCGCAGCTCCTTATACATTCATGGAAAATTAGTTAAAGCAGATGGTGATACAGCAGCGACGAATACTTTCGTTGTGAACAAAGCCATGAGCCATCTGTTCGAGGAAATAAGATACGAAATAAACGCTATTGAGATATATACATGTAAAAATGTCGGTCTGACAACGCTCATAAAAAATTATTTATCACTTAGCCCTGATCAAAGCGAAATAAGTGAAAATGCAGGTTTGATAGGTACTTCAACTACACTTAATATAGTTGATCATGGCTACTTTGATGTCTTGATTCCTTTGAGCATGATTTTGGGTTTTTTCGAAGACTATCGCAAGATTGTTGTTAACGTAAGACATTACCTCATTCTAACGAGAGCTAAAACTGATCTGAATGCAGTCATACAAACAGCAATAAAGACTTGATAGGAAAATGGAGATATTCAAGCTTTTGGTTTTACAGATTTTTTACTTTCAAGTACAAACCAGTTTTGTCATGCTAGCATCCATTATCCAGCTTAATTGACATGATCGTTACAATAAATAACTTTTATCGTAGAATAATGTAATAGCTAATGTTTTTCTCACCTTGAAGAAATGAAATTTTAACAAAGTTTAAAAACCAAGAGAATCTATCTTAATGGGTGATTGAAAAAATTTCTTATCTAAAAGACTGCTGCATCCCGTATATTGTAGTTACGCCTCTAAGCATAAATGGACGAAGTGCATATATGCATACATTATGCAGGTAACTGGCCGTAGTATGAATGCTGAAAATTTGAAAAACTTATTATTTTTAGATATTTGCAATGTTAGTTTCTTGCGTATTTTTATAAAAATAAGGTTATACATTTCTACTCTCTAACAAAAATTTTTGCTGTAGAATGGTCAGTCTATGGATACAAGTACATATTACATCTATATTTCAATAAACTCGTTTGAAAAAGAACAGACATGAAATAATGATCACCCTAATGATTCGGGCAAATAGAGAGAAATACAAAATTATCAGTTTCAATTGGGTTGTAAGGAGGCCAAATAAAATATTTTATTTGGTTTTATGTGGGATGCGCATATTAATACAATCATATTTAAATATGAGGTATATTTCTAATAAAACTTTTTCAGAAAATTATAGTCTAAGCTGTACTTCTGAAATCGCATAATCAATGTATTGGACTTTATTACGGTAATCCTATACAAAATTATATACGTGCATCCTACCTATAATTTTTGATTGTCATCGATTTATTTGCTCTGTGATTGGTCGAGATCGGCCAAGGGCGCATAAATTTGAAAATGAGATTTAAAAAACAGTAGTTTACATTTTTGCGTTGAATAAAAATCAGACAAGTATATAATTTTTGTCTTACAAAATCAAGAAACCAAATATTTTGTATTAACTGTGAGTGGTTGGGGTGCGAAGCGCGCAGGGGTAGACCCGCTAGTACCAATATAAATTTTGCTATTGTCTATAGTAATTTTCTAGAAAACCATTAATTCTGTCATTATGGAAAAAAACGATATACTGTGTACATGGCTTTATACGAACTTACGATATACTAGTTGAGTAGGTGATCTCTATTCTTCTTTAATTGCGTATCACTTGGAACTGCACAGGAATATGTTCACGATATTATTTATGAAGTTCTCGCCTCTTTGACATGGTTTTAGTCAGCAATCTGGGTGCAGATACACACATCATTCAGATGGAAAAAAATCTCTATTAGATCTTGTACAGTAAGTCTGGTATCACGAACCGAAAAAAAGTTGCATGTTTATACTTAAGTGCATAAAAGTTAAAATACATTTAACTTCCTGGAGCACACCACCTGGACAGTTTCTCCAGCAAGTAACAACGCCTGGATATCTAGTAGAGTGTGTAGAAGTTAAAATGTTTCACTTTCTGGAGCGCACCACATAAACAGCGTCTCCAGCAAGTAACGACGCGACGCCTGGACATCCAGTTGGGTGTCAAGAAGTTGAATTTTTTTTAATTCCTGTACTTTATTATCTGCATAGACCGATTTAAGTTATTATCATATAAATACTGTTACTTATGAAAGGATTCTAAAAGAAAATAGACTCAGCAGAACGTACTGTATCATGATAAATCTTAAAACGACTTTATGTAAAAGTTAAGCAGCCTAATGCTCAAGTTTTCTTCAGCTCAATCGATACCGAATTAGCTTTAAAATCATGCTGACCGAGTTCAAATCTCCGATGAAACAAAATCTTCTCACAACAGTAAAAATTATTAATCATTAGCTCGCAGTTTTTTTCGTAATTTACCCTAACTCATGGTACTCTAGTTGGCACTATAACGTCAAGAAAATTATTTAATTTTTGATTTTTCCTTTTATTCAATTTTGTATCTATTCAATTAATTTCTCCAACGAATATAATTTGTATTCTTTTATTTGACAAATCGAGTACAATGAGATACAGAAATACTACCTTCTATACAGAGACAATATGCAAAAAAGTGAAAAACAGTTTGTTGGATTTTGAAATTTAGTTTACCCTGTACTTAAGGCATAAAAGGTGGGAGTAGGTTATCCTGTATGGTTTACCCTATGTAAATTTAGTTTACTTCGTAGTAAAGGCCAATAAACATTTATAATTTATCTGCTACCATAATTTGGTTGCAGCACAACGCTATCAATACCAATAAAAACAAGTAAAAAAGTAATGCAGAACACCGCGTAAAATCTCATAGACATAAAACATCTATGGATTTTTATGTGGAAATACGGATGAAAATACACATCATAATCGAATGAAGTGATTTGTTTATTACTCTCTATTGGTCAGACTTAGCAGGGCCGTTACCGTTTGGGTTAACAAAAAATCTCACAGAATGGAATGAAAAAAAAACACACGGAAACGGTGAGATACATAAAATTGCATAGCAAAAATCATAGAAGGACTTACGTAGCTTGTTATGGTAGCTGTCTCTGCAAGGTATGAATGAGCTTTGCGCCGTCATCCTGGATATCAAGTCTGGGCTTCTCATATAGGCTCTCACATAGCATCTTTCATTTCAGAAACGATACTGAAACGTATATTCTGAGACTTTAAGAGGTTTCTTAAAAGTAGTCGAAAATCTTTTCGAAACATTTTATGAACCTGGAAATGTCCGCGGGAAGGAATAAATACGAGACGTCTCTGAAACGTTTCTGAAACGTTTTTGCAACTTTTCTTTTTTTTTTATATAAATTAATGTAACAAAAACTGTTTTTGAATTTTTTATCAAAACCTAAGTGAATTAAAATTATTCACAATAATAGTGAGATCAAAAAAAAAAAAAAAAAAAAAAAAAAAATCTGCCGACCCCGGGCCCCGAACCATAGCTATTAGATTGTCAGGCGAGCATCTTATTCACTGAGCTCGAGTGGATAAGATACCGGCAGAACAATTTATATCCATATAAAGTACAAGTATCATGCGTTTATATTATTCATGCTTACAACTGAACTTTATATTATATAATTAGCTTAATTCTCTTTCAATATTTATTTTGACTAAATTTCTAACCAAATATTTATAAAATTAGCAGTAAAGGTAAACCTTACATATAATAGAACACACTATAAAAACTAAAGGGTAAACTAGATAGAAAAAAGTATTATTTGTTAGAGTTGTTTTTGAATGATATTTAGATAAAAAATTATTGAGAAAAGAAATTTGATTCAAATCCAGCTAATTATATTTGTATAGTTAGTTGTAAACAAGAAAAATATAAACGCATGATACCTGTACTTTGTGTGGACATAAATTATCATGCCGGTATCTA
Source organism: Copidosoma aretas (assembly GCA_030522625.1). NCBI lineage: Eukaryota > Metazoa > Arthropoda > Insecta > Hymenoptera > Encyrtidae > Copidosoma > Copidosoma aretas. The sequence goes on from JAPYYV010022771.1 coordinate 13,222, forward strand.
ATCTACTCCGAACAGGTGGATAAGATGCTCGCCTGACACTCTAATAACTCGGGTTGGTGGCCCAGCGTCGGCAAATTCTTTTTTTTTTTCAATTTTACTATTATTGTTAATAATTTTTATTAATTTAGGTATTGATAGAATATTTGAATATAATTTCTACGTTATTAATTTATACGAAATAAAAGACGGGTTTTAGAAACGTTTCAGGAACGTTTCAGAGACATTCCGCGTTCAGCTCTTTCTGCGGACATTTCCTGGTTCCTAAAACGTTTTGGAAACGATTCCTACTACCTTTGAAAAACGTTTTAATGTTTCAGAATATACGTTTCTGAAACGTTTTTGAAATGGACGGTGCTGTGTAAGCTGTGTAAAACCGGTGCCACTGTAAGCTCTAAAGTACCAAAAGGATAATAAATGCACCACTTTTCTTATTTTGTTGTTGGAGATCGCCTTAATCTTAACTGCTGGTGTGCAGCTTGTCCTATACCTGCATGGCCCGGTTATTCTTGAGTCTTCTGTAGAAAAACAGCTCACTTATTAAGTACGAACGCGCAATAACCTTCCATGATCATGTGAATAAATGTATGAAACTGTGCACTAACAAGTATGTATATATATATATATATATACATATATATATTGGTAGCTGCTTTTTTGAAATGTATTTTTGCAAATCAGCTTATCTCAATTCTCTTATACTTTATAAAATACCGCTTAAAAACGTAACGATGAAAAATTCGTAACAGCCAAGAAAATTTTCCGGTACATCAGCATAACATGTGCTTACTAAGAGCAAAACAAAAACCATATATCATATACACTATGTATGCTAATAAGCTGAAAAATATTCTTAGTTGTTACGAATTTTTTATCGTAACGTTTTAAAGCGGTATTTTGTGAAGGATAAGAGTATTGAAATAAGCTTATTTGCAAAAATACATTGCAAAAACAACAGCTGCCAATATATATATATATATATATTCATATATTATATAGTTTTATAAATAAAGGTTAGTCCCAGCCACCCCCTTCTCTCCGCTCCCCTAAGCCGCCACCTTGTTTTCAACAGCTTCCCCTCAAATCACGTAGTAATTCGTTCATGTTTACGTGATTTTTAACCCAATTTTTTTCGGTTTCGCTCCTCCTCGCTCCCCCTTAGCTCCCCTGGCTCCCTACAGTTTTCCTTAACTCCCCCTTACTTCGCCCTCAGCTCCCACACATAACCTCATAATCTATTCCAAAATATGCTAGCGTGCGAGCTGGAAAAGAGATAGAGAATGCTCAAAATAAATTTTTTGGGGGGACCCCTCACTTCTACTTGTAAAATTTCAAGAGGGCAACCTAAAAAATTCAAAGTCTTCATGAGATTGATCTGTGCACAGCTGTACAATACAGCCATGACTATAGCGCAGGCTGCACACTCATCATGTACGTTAGGCCATGGCATCAACTGCATCGTGCGAACACTGGTGCCCGCTTTAGTGGACTTTTACCAGAGGCACCTATGGGACAGCCGTATGATTATTCTCTTAGCAGTGTCTGAGCAAGATCTATGTAATCTTCTTTATGACAACTTATGACGAACTCTATAGGATTCTCGTCGCTTAACTACGAAACAGGTGTGTAATGCACCCATCGAGTAGCTTTTTATGCTGTCTGCGTCGGAGAAACGGAAAATAAATCCAATTCGCTGTTTAGACAAGGATCGGTATGGCTGTGTAAAAAAAAATTGTTCACCAACGATGGCTGGTTTTTTTTTCATTTTTTATTTTTCCTCCTTTTTCGTGTTTTTCTTTTACGGCCGGTAGTTTTCACTTTTGCTTAATTTTCCCTTTTTATATTTTTTTTACTTTTTCTTTTGGTTGCCTACGTGCCGTTTGACTATTCTTAAACAACTTTTTTCTTTTTCTTAATACAGTTTAACGAGTGGCTTCCTCTTACACTTCTGCGACGAGACTGTGCTCTTCTTGTGCTTGGTGAAGCATTGTATTCCGAACCTTCTATCAGACAAACCTCTTTTTCTGCTGCTTCGCGTTTTAAATTTTTACCTGACTCATTCATACGATTTTTGAACGCCTTTCTGACTGGCGTATTACTTTTACCCACAACATCGATTATATTTAAGCACGTAAAGCATATTTCCCAATAACGCGGGGTCCTTTCATTAAATGCGGCATAGCACTTCGAAGTAATCCAGTAAAAACGGACCCTTACCCTTGTCCCCTCTGCCTATACGACCCAGCAAACACATGCTTCACTCTCCTTCCGCCACCGTACTAAGGGTGGAATCCGTCGTAATAAATCATGTTATGCCTCGTTTAAAAGAATACTTTCCTAAAATGTAGCACCACGGTCAGTATCCCAAACTTGAATGTTATTGGTTTGCCAAATTGATATTTTATATATATGTCAATTATATGAAATCTTTTATTAAGTAGGGGTACGTAGGTTGGGGGTGTATACCTCTTGGCAATAGTGCTGCCAAAATAAACGTACTTAGCGTTCAAATTTATAATTTTTAACAGAGAAGCAAACGTGTCACCAACACTACTCGACGAATAGATGAAAAGATGATCAGGGACAGCTCTTGACAAACTTGGTAGTTGTTTACCGTGAAATAACAACAACTAATCGTCTCTATTTTCAGCACGATCACGCGGAATTTCCACATGATCATTTTGGAATACTAAAATACGTTTCAATACATCAGATATGTCAGGAGACTTTTCGCATGTCCTTGTACGTCCATGTTCTCTGATTGGAAACCCTATGTGTACGAATACTCCTTGCAGATCATAAATCAACTGCTCACAGGCCTTATCTTTATGGTGATATTCTTTTATTTTTTGGCTTATAATCTCGCATAAACTACTCACAGTGTAGTAGATACCATGTTGAATACAACACTCTTTTTGCACGAGGCTCGCTCATCACTGCGTCTGTATGACTTATATGTAAAATGTTGCATGGCATGTGAATAGAAATTCCAACTTCCCACTTTCCATGGAGCTCGATTAATCGAGACGACTGCGTAAAAAAATTTGTTGTTGTGTTACTCGACAAAAATATGATACTGCTATTGCAAGGTACAGTTATCATAAACTCGTTATTAAACATTTTTGTTTGAATCCTTTGCAGCTTCACAAGAGTTGAATTCTTCAGGATATCCAACCCAGTTAACAAAATATCGTTTGTTTTTCTCTTTACCTTTTTTTAAATTATATTATCATTTTTGTGCACCTGCTAACTCACTCGTTCTTTATGAACAGGTGTAAGTTCGTGAGTGTAAAAAAATCCTTCTATTTTTTCATCATCCGAATCACTCAACTCGTACGCAAATATATTTTGTCTTTTCGATGATCGAATAATTTTGAATATTGCCTTGCTCCAAGTTTTTACAGTGCCTTTCTTATTCGCGTTTCTTTTACGACTTATACGTACGTAGTCTCTCACTTTGTATTTTACCAAATCTTGCAGTACATCAATGTAGCGGTGCGTATTTATATGAGTAAAATATCTGTATACGCGTTCTTTAAAAGTTCGAATAACGCACTCTACCACAGCAGCTTTAACATCACGATTATCGGCAACTCAAAATTAATTACTATTATTTTCCGAAAATCGTTGAAAGGTGATCTCCAAAAACTCAGTTTCACGGTCTGTTTGTAATGTAGAGGGAATGCGAGACTGATTATTGTCAAGAATCGTTTTAAAACCCACAGTTACACTGCGACAAGTTTTATCTTTCAATGGTTGTAAGCATATATATTTACTCAGTACATCTTTTACGATCAAAATAAAAGTCACTCTATCGTTGTAGTCTTTTAATGACGTCAGTTGCGTAAGATCACCCTCCCACAACTCATCTCTAGCGTTAACATCGTAGAATAACCGTGGAAATTTTCGTTTAATGGTCTTCTGTAAAGTGTAACTATCGTTTTTTACAACAACTCACGAATTTTGTCTGATCATGTTGTATTTTTATTCACTCTTATTATATTACGCGCAACAGAAAATGTGGCTTCGCTGCGTACGTCAAGATATTGTTTTTCTAACACTTCCATCACTTCTTATATCGTATACAGCTTCTGCCCCGCTACTCAAAGTTGGTGTAGAGGACTTCATTATACCATTTTTGCCATTGAGTTTATTACGTTGACCAGTTTTTTCCATGAAAGATGAACAATTTTCGTTCTCAAATGTGTCATCGTCGTCTATCGATTTTGAACTGCCACGTTCATCCAATAAGCTTGAACTGTCTGCGATTTTTAAAAAGTCGTTGTTTTCCTCGAACTCATGAGGAGTGTTGAGCTCTCAAAGCACTCTGGCGAATGTTTTTCTCCCTACAGACTTAACAATGTTCCTTCGTCTTGCTGCATCATTAATCAAATCAATAATACTTAACCCAACGATTTTTCATCCTTTATGAACCACAGTACTCATAGCATCCTAATTTAAATTATTTTTGTTTCCTTTAAATTGTTTTAAAAGCTACATGGATTTTTGTCGATACGCTTTAGGTACAGTGCTGACGATTGCTTCGTCGCTCATGCCACAATCCTCTTTAGGCACGTTATCTTCAACCTCGTTTTGCGACGATTCTACAGGCTCACGCTTTTCATCAATAAAGTATAAATATCTGTGTAAAACTCTCAAATATTCCTTTATTTATCGTATTCGTTACCGTAAGAATTTAAATCTAGAATTTTTTTCATTTTGTCATCCAGTCGACTCTAATTATCTGGGACAGTTTGTGTAGTTTAGAAGATAGGTTGTGTGAAAGATTTTTTTGCAGCAGTAACGCTTTTGTTTTCTTCGCCGTAAGTATTTCCTCTCTTGATGCTTTTGTGCTGATCTTTAAAGGGTAAAATCATCTTTTTCGCTGTGTCCATTATTTTTGTATTACAATATTCTTATTATTATATCACTTTGATTAGGCTGTAATATGAATGGTAAGAAACTGTTGCACTTTTGAACTATAATTTTATACTTCTTTTTCCACGAATTTTAATTTTTATTCTTTACAATTAAATGTCTCACAACATTTTTAAATTAAAAAAACAAATTTTCTAACTCTTTTTTTGAGTAACCACACCTGTAAGTACGTTTAAACCACACTCGCACAAACAGTCACTCAAGTTCTTGTCAGCTTTTTTCAACAATGCAGCTCTCTGTTCTTTATTAGGATGAGCTAGGGCTACTAAAATCACAATATACTTTTTTTCGAAAGAAGCTTCGTCGATTTGCCGACGGGTTGGATTAGCTTGCCAGCTTTTCGATGCAGACGGTTTTATAGTTCAAAGAAAACTAGCAGACACACGTCATTACTCTCAATCTTATGCAAAACTATTCTAGGTGTGCAAATGTACTAGTTGCATATTTTGGCTGGTAAACGTATTGAAAGTCGTCGTCTGGAAATGTACATGTTCGAAATCGAGATTCTTCTAAAGTATCTTGCTGACAATCTACAAAAAGATAACAATGCCCTTTTGCGGTTGCGTCTTGATATTATTATCTTGGAATTTTTAGGGAATAACTGTCAAGACAAATAATGTGTTTAAGCGTGATCGCGCGGGTTTTTGAATAGGACGATATACGAAGCGTTGAGACTAATATCTCGCGAATAAGTAGATTTGAGAATAATATTTTGCGTTATAAACATCACGCTAATAATTTTGTGATGGCTGCCTTTTGTAAATAGATTGACTACAACGTTAATCAACTACTCGCGCACAAAATCATCGATGATTAAACGTTTTTTAAGAGATAATTACTCGAATAATCCTCAGGTTTTGGCAAACCCTCGTAAAACTCCATTTTGTTGTCCGTTCTTAAAAAAATTATCACTTTTGTATCCGTCCTGCCTTTTGGCGTGATCAAATAAAATTTTATCAAACGTCACGTTCGACATTTGATCCAAAATATTTAAAAACCTTTTGACAAAAACTGTTTTTTCACAGCCTGTTGGACCGCATATCATACTTGTCCACGGGTGTTACCAGCGAGTATCTATTGTGACAGCGATATTATACTAATTTTTTAGCAAAGTGATTACATTAAATACGATTCTTGAAATGCACACCTACGAGCCGGAGGGCGGGGACGGTGGTGGCAGCGGCTGCGGTGGTCATGCTACAATATAGCTAGCAATTATGTACACACATACATATGCAGCTAAATAATCAGCTGATTTATTTCTGCATGCACTTAACTAGCTTCGCTCTCTCCTGCACGGAAAGAGGTACACAGGACTTTAAATAGTGCTACAATCAGTTGGTGCGGTAAAATAATATTCCGGCATATTATTTAATAACAAGCAGCATACATAATTTCCATGCTATGGCAAGCATCGTCTGCAGAGATTACAGTCACTGTGTGCAGTAGTGCT
>JAPYYV010022773.1:0-13497 GCA_030522625.1 Copidosoma aretas
GGGGGGGGGGGGGCGGGGGGCGCGGGGGGGGGGGGGGGGGGCGAGAGGATGCGCGACATTGTACGAGCCCGGGGCAGCAGCAGCTTACTCACTTTCTGCTGGTGCTCGTTGGCAGCCATGTTCCGTCGATCGGCCGCGCGCCCAGCGTTTTCGTGCTCCGGTGGCTTCGGGTCGAAGCGTACGCGACGACGCGGGCACCGAAAGAGCCGTGCAGGCTCTTTTGTCTGCTTATTATCTGTCTTGTTCTTTTCCTCCGCTCGCAGTCCGCACGGCTGTCGATGGGCGCAACAACACGGTCTCCGCTGGCTGCAGAGAGAGGCCGACTGACTGACCGCTGCGGGCGCGGAGCCCCAGCAGCAGCTCCGAAACTCCGATTGCTCCGAAACGAGAGTCGAGAGAGAAAACACTGCTGACAGGGGGTGCGCGTGCAGCGGGCCTCGAGCGGGAGTCGGCGGACGGGTTAGCCGCCATGTCGGGCGAAAGCTCGGGCGCGAATGGTGGTCGCCGTGCTGCAGTTGGATGAGTTGGATCCTGGTGGATGAGGCGGCCAATCGTTGGCCGTCGCTGGTTCGGCCGCGCGCTCTTTCCCGAGAGGGGCCGGCGTGGATTCCGCGAATGACAAATGCGAAGTACGGGCTTCCGCGCCGCTCGGCGGTCGAGGCGCGAAGCTGGCTTTCGGTGCGGAACATCAGCTGACGAGTCGAGAGAGCCGTTTAAACGAAAACGGCGGCACGGGTGGTGGTGCTCACACCTACAACTTACGATTCGATAACATAAATCATGTTGAACACACAGTTTTTGTTTGCGATATCTTTTTTCAGACAGGCGACGCTTTCAAATGTAAAAACGTAGTCGAACAGGGGGACATACTTTAACTATCATCGATTGCTGACGAAAACATATCTGATTACATACATACGGTTTCGGAATGGCAAAGTTTTGTCTCCAGCAAGCCGATAACTGAAGAATTCTTGAATACACGCGGTTGATTCGGGATTTTGATTTTCTGATAAAAATTACATCTCTCCCCAAACACGTTTCGAGGGCGCCAAGAATTGAGTCTTTTCCATTTTGCAAAAACTTTGATGAAGCATATCAGGAACGTTAGAATTAATTGAGCGTTTTCGATTATTGTTCAAGCGAAGGCTGCATTAACGCTGTTCTGAGCCGAATACTTATAGTAATCGAAAACTGTAAGAGCAAGGAATAGTATGGTAAAAATTGAGGTTGCACTGTTTTTATTGTAATTTCACTTTCCACAAAGTTGTATAAAGTCCGTTTGCAGTGCGATCGAAAGCCCTTGAAATAAGCTTTAATTTCTTGAGTAAAAAAGTTAATCTGGACGAGCGTTTAATGTCAGTTGAATGATGGCGGAAAATTTTATTTTCTGTAAAAATAAAACACGTTTTAGCCACATTCTGACCCTAATTAAAAACGCTGGTAACTTATTTTGCTCTGATTAACGATTTTCATTCAACCGAGGCTTGAATTATGAAGCTTGATTATCGTGTGAGCGTATGATGTTTTTTGGAGCAAACACTCTAATCTAACTGCGAGCCGATCGAATCATGACAACAAAAGTACCAGCATAAAATTCGGTAAAAATAGTGATTCTGCTATTTCGATTGTGGCTCAACTCTGAATAAAGTTATCGTATTTGATGAAAAAAAAGTAGAAGCGGCTAATTAATTTAAGACACTGTTTAATTGATTGATGAATTGCAAAAACAAGTTTTTCATTGTGTTTTCTCGTTATATCTCAAATTAAATTTGGTAATGTACCATAATTTTGACTTCAAAACGTAAATGCATCAATCCCAAAGTGATTTTCTTACAAAAACGTTAAAACTTTGGATATGAGTCGTAAACACTGCCGTGCATTAGTGGTCAAAGTTTTATGAAGATTTGGCGTGCCGTTATCGAGATATTTAATTTTGAATTCGCATGTTTCAACACATCTACGATTGTTTTAAAAAACAATTATAATACAAATAATATAAAGGCGATTCGTATAGCAAAAAATTAGAAATATGTCTCGAAAAAAGCTTGTATTCGATTGCAAAAATGGAATATAATTTTTTTCCAACGGCAGTCCAACAAAAAGTGTTTTTATGAATAATAAGAATCAAAATTTAAAAAATGAGGCCATTTATAAATGTTTACAACCTTCTATAAATACACCATATCAGTGGAAAAAAACATTGATAATATACCAAAATAAAGATAAGGCATTAAAATGACTCTTTATATTTTATTTATTCAGGAAATAAACAAAAATCTTTTTTATATTATGTGTATACAGGAAGAGTAGGAATAGGAAGATTAGATATAGAGATATGTATGTCAATGAAAGTTGACTAAAACGTAAGAGTTTATTAATTTTCATTTATTTTCATCGAAAAACATTTTTTTAAAGGAAATTTGTATAGTCTTTCTGATTTTTTTACATAAAATATTTTAAGACAATATTAAAAACCAAAAAAAATCAATTTTTTTTTGAAATAATCGATTCTAGGAATCGATGAAATCGAAATAAAAAATAGAGTTGACGAAATCGAAATGTTTTAATCAGCAGTGATGGTGTGATGGATATTCGAGTACAAAAAAAGAAGCCAAGGTTTATAAAAATTGGTCAAGGGAGTCCTGAGATATTTGATGATTAAACCAACTTCAGTGAAGTTCAATCATAATTATACGAACAACTTGTTCGAGGATATTTACTATGATTTTACTATGATATTACGAGGATATTTACACACACACACACACACACACACACACAGAGGCGGATTTTCACCGAAGTATACTGTATTTCGAGTCTAAACTTCATGAAACAATAACATGTTATCTCAACATTTGATTTTTCATCCATTTCAAAGCTTATTCTATGACGAAGCAAAAAGCTACGAAAAAATATGTGCTAAAACCCGAATTGCTCGTTAAAAGCATACATCATGTTGATTCGTAGGATCTCTGGAACAGGAAAAACTGCACCTAAAAGTCTGTCATCAACAAAAAATTTCAATTAAATCGTACACACGTCGTGGTTCGATCCTTAAACCGCGAATTTCAAACATTATATTCCTATTGGCTGGTTCCTTAACGCAACCTCTCATTGGTGAGTTCCATGTTTCTCACTTTAAGAATCAATTCACGGCGAGTGTACATGCACACCTGTCAATTTTTAACACATAAAAACCAAAGTATTTAGCATACTCTAATAAACAGGTATCTCTCAAGAACACATTCAACACACAGTGCATTGAAAATCAAGAATTGGCCGCTCGGTCGAGTTGGACATGTTCCGATTCGAATGCTCGTTGGGGGATGAAGGTTCGACCAGTTTTGTTGCACTGCAGTCATGCATGAAAAATGCTTGCGCACTGGGGCACGCACTTATTCCTCCAGCCCAAATTGTTTGGGCCCCATTTTGAAATCTCGCGCCGGTAACGTGACCAGTCAAAGAGACGCGCCGACAAACCACATATTGGCACATCTACTGCGCAGCCTTCGGGAATCGACCAATCACAAAAGTTATCCGCCCTCCGCCGTAGTGGATTTTCAGCCAACGGGCACTTGCAGCAGCGTCCAAATGTTGGACGGATATGGCTGAAAGTAGGGCGCGCAGATGGAACGAAAATTCGATTGCCGTAAGAGCAGAGCACACACGATATTAAATTGTTTTCCGCGGTACTGCATCATCAGTCACTATGATGAATTTCGGAGCACATTGACACATAGATATGAGAGTGGCGCACGCATATCAACACAGAACGATATTGTCGCCACACTCGCCCGTATATAATCTTGCGCCACAGCGATAACAAGACGATTATGCGGGTCGCGGACGCGGATGCCGGATAGTGCGTGAATCACCGACGCGCGAGAGCAGTGAGTCGATCGGAGTTCGCGGAGTCGGAGAAGAGGAAAAAAAAACAAGGCTCTCGTAATCCTCGAGTAGTTAAGTATATGTAGTACATGGTACGTGAGTACAGTGAGCGCATGCACTGTAGAGTGTACATTGCAGCCATACAGACTGTACAGTGCGTCGCCCGCAACACAGCGTATATACAGCGTCGTCGTCGACGAAGGGTGGATGCTGCAGCTTCTTGGCGTCCAGGTCGTGCGTGCTCGTGTTTCCCGAGGATAGCGGTGCGTCCAGAGTGCACAGTTCTAGTTGGAGTTTACCCTGCGCATACTTTGAATCACTCTCCAGTGCGTGCGGGAGTTCGCGGCCGAGTGCTGGTGTGCGTGTGCGTGTGATTGTTTACAATAAAGCGTGTATTGTTCGCTCGAGCCCAGCATCCCTGTTGTTCCCGAGGTGAGCTGAGGAGCCCTCGGCTCGGAGCGCAGTGTGTAGAGTGGTATTTTATTATACAACGAGCAGCAGATCACTGGAAAACTGGTGAGTTGAGCATACAGAGATACATAATATATACGTGGGTATATTGTGTTTGTGTATGTCTGATTGATCTGATGGATACCTATTACGCGTCAACGATCCCTGTTGTTGGGGTATCTTCAACGTACATGGGTGTACGATATGTATACGCCATCGGTCCTCATTTTGGAGTCGGAATGTTGGATAGGTGAAAAAAATCTCAACGCTTCTGATGATGCAGGCTCTGACAACGCGTCCATCAATAGTATATCGATACACATAAATTATATATTGTGTGTATACACCATAGGTGTTATCTCTCATGCTATACGCATTAGGTATAGTTTCGCTTGCAGCTTTTATTGGTACTTTATATATGTATACAGTCTCTCTTTTCTTTGCGTTCTTCTCAATGAGCTACTTCAGCTGTCTACAGATCTTTACTTTCCAAGTTTGTGCATTGTATTTCTCTTACGAGCGGACAAAAATGGCGGAAGTTTAGAAGTTCGACTGCAGAAGACCTCATCTCCTCAGATTATACGATCCTCTACTCTCGTTCGAGCTTCTCAAAGATGAGCGAGAGTGTATATACAGCTTATGCGTCAGGTGCGAAATGGTGGTTTTTGCGGTTACAGTCTGCATAGTATGCATGTAATAATTATTATCTGTACCCTACTGAGATTGCGAAGAAGATGAAACAGGTGGGAGTGAAAGAGATTGTTTGAAGACATATAGGCTAAAGATGAGAGGGAGGGAGAGAAAGGGAGTCGATGCATTCTGCATTCCAGGCCCTTTGTTGTGAATGCTGTATAGCTGTAGCAGCAGGGGCTGGCTGCATCAGCGGTAGTGCTCTCGCTCTGTAACCGCCCACGCCTTCTCCCCCCCCCCCCTTTGTCCTTTTCTTTTCTTCTTCTCTTGCTTTCCGTTTTATCTGAATGTGCAGGGTATAGGTGCGTATCGTGTGATACATGTGCCCTTTCACGCGAGAAGTTCATTATTTTTTTAGTCCCGGGCAAAAACAGGGCATTCAATTGTTCCGTCACATGGACTGTTTAAACATTTTTGAGCCGCGAAATAATGTCTTTTTATTTTACTGGTAAATTTAGGTATTGGTTGAGTTGCCTAAGGTGGGCTTCCGCGGACAAACCTATCAATTACAAACACATTTTTTACACAAAGTATCCAAAGGTATACAAATTTCACTGAATTGACAAGTATATATAACTGAGGGATATTTTTGGAGGACAAATTAGTTGAAGAAATGATAACACCGCTACTCAGCAAAATGAAGTTACATGGTTTGCCTCGTAGTTTGCCAGGGAAGAAATCGATAATGCTTGAAACAACCTTTAATTTAAACCCTGGCGTAGGTAAACATTTTCATCAGAACAAAAGTGTCGAGCGCGTTAAATTCAGCTTTTAAAATCTCATCTGCAGTAAAAGTTACATGTTCCAGCCTTTTTCCAACTTGAAATAATAATAACATCCGTTCTAATAAACTAGCTGAAATGGAAGCTAATGCCAAACGACGCTTTCGATTGTTTCTCAAGCATATGAAGAAAACAGTAAAAGAATTATCCTGAGAATTGATCGAAAGCGCTTGAAAATAGCTTTGGTTTTCGCCTTGGAAAAGTCAAATATGTTAACCAGAAGCAACGTTACGGGCGTTTTAAATTTTAATGGCTAAAACGCGCTGTTTTCACACCGCAGATGATGAGATTTTCCGGCATTTTCAGCTTGAAAGCGCCCGTAACTTCCGTTCTAATTGAGATTTTTTTTTTGACAACCAGAGCTCAACTCAAAGCTCCTTTCAAGCGCTATCAACTGCGCTTTCCAAACGAATTTTATAACTTTATCCGGAGTCAAGTTGCAATCAAAATCGTACGAGCATTATTTCTACCTCCGAATGTTTGTGCTTTCATAATTTTTTTACAAACATAGACGCGTAAAAAAACTTCGATTTTAACCTCGGTTAATTTAAAAATGTTGAAAAAAAAAGTGAGTTATACCCGTTCAAAACACTTCATTTTTATCTACTTTGTAATTTTTACGCTCAATGTATTTCACTTAATCTGCTCGTAACTTTGGTCAATGTTTGTACAGATTTTTGTGTGAGAAATAAGTACTACATAGGTAGACCATGAAACTAGCAGACAAACCATAACAGCGGAAACGTAAAATACCAAATTCTAATTTAGGTACCCTTCAAAATAGACCAAGTACCCTCCTAATTACCTAGTCTATTTTCAAGGGTAGCTCAATCGGAATTCTGTATTTTATGTTTCCGCTGCTACGGTTAGTCTGCTAGTTTCAGCTTCATAGGTAGACCTGTCCGAGCTTTCTCTGGACCAGGGGTGGCAACTTGTAGGTGTGGAAGGTATGGAATTTGCCATACCTGCGAAAAAAGTGGTATGAAATTCCATACCAGTCCTTATTTCGGCTCTTTCAGCAGGTAGAGCAAAAGTAATCATGGTATTTACTTACTGGTGGTATACTGACACGAAAGAAACTTTGTCACACAGAGGGAAATTTTCCCGAATTAGTGTATTTCCTCGTGTATTTCGATTATATAAACTACATGAAACGTATTTATAACATGTTCTCTCGGTATGTGATTTTTCGTCCACAACAAAGCAAAATGTGAAATTTTCGATGTTTGCCGAGCCATGTCTGACCAGCTCATTGACCAGTAAAGTGTACAACACCCAGTTTTGAAAATTTGAGAACTTGCCACCCCTGCTCTGGGCAAGAAGATTCCAACTCTCCCTTAAAATTTTGTAGTGGCAACAAGACAGTGCAATCCTACGAAAGTGAAAAAACTGCGTGTCTCTTTTGTTTGCAAATAAAATCGCAATGCAACCTCAACAAAAAAAAGGGGGGCTCCCTGTGTGAGCGCATTTTCTAGTCCGTCAACTGTATAGCATTTTTTTTTGCCAAGCAAAAATCTAAGCCGGCACTTTTTTTCTCGCCCGCATCTCTCTGTCTATGCACGTGTGAGTTGCATATCATATTCTCCCTCGCTCACCGCGTACGCGTCGCCACGGACCGCCAAGTAAAAAAACGAGAGAGTAATGTACTATATACAGATACGCCAACAGCAGCAGCAGCAGCAGCCCTTTGCGATTATATACTATATACTTTGCTTGTGAGGAGTCGTAAGTACTCTACCCCACCTGTGAGCCTCGTTCTCTCTTCTTTTTTAATGATACCGGGCTTTATGCGCTTGCTGCTTTGCTTCGAAAACGAGGGTTTCGATCTACTGCTGTAGAATACTCCTGTGTGTATATACTTGCTATTGTGCGTGCAAGAAAGGAACTTCGTTAAATCATCCATTATTTCGTTCTCGTTATTCCAATCGATATGTTACAGTACCGCGTACATTGAGCTTGCTGCTGTTTCCACTTGCTTATCCATCCAAGTATTTTCGTGCGTCTGTCTGCTGGGTGGATTTTAATAGTGATGGCTTACATTTCTTGTAAATATTCAAGATACATTGCCTTGATACAAGTTGCGGGGGGCACAGCAACAACAGCTACAACATTCGCATATTTGTGGGAGGCGTGAAAAGCATATTATGCTCTCTGTAAACTTTTGTGCTGGATAACAATACTCAGAAATCTCTTTTTTTTTCTCTTGACTGTGTATCTTTGACGTTAAAAGGAAACTTTGTTCCAGAACTAGATTTTTTTCTAAAAAAGATAAAAGCACTCTGGCTGCGTAGATACTGGCAGTAGTTTTTTTGTGTTTTCACATTACTCACATCGAATCAAATCGTCACGCCACAGATTCCTCTAAATCAACCAAGTTACATTGTTGTTGTTTCGTCGATAAAATTATATTTGTATAATCGGTTTACAAGAAGTAAAAGGTTTCAAATTAACCTTGATTTTTGAAATTAATGCACCGTTTCTTACTTCCGTCACTTACCATTTACTTAGATACGTTGTGAATTTAAATATTTACAGATGTAGTATTGAGAAATCAAGTGTTTCCTATGGTAGAATTCGAGTCAACGACCTCACGCGTCTGGATACAAGATCGATTCGAGATGCTTTATTCATTGTATTTCACGTTACAATCCGCAGTTACTGTACAAATGAAACATTGATTAAAATTCTTCAAAACTTCTAGAAACCGAGTTGATTTAAAAAAAGCGCTCCAAAAAGATCTGCTACCCCCTCTCTCCTATAATAAAGCAAATAAAGTTCAAAAGATTACACTATGCCTTACAAACTTTGGGATTGAACTTTTGTCCTTCCAGCAACTGGTTTTCCAAATATTTTCGATAAACTTATTGCACTTTGGACAGGTTCACTTTTTTTTGCATCAAATCATTTGGACGAGCTGTTTAATTTTATATTTATTTATATCAGTCGTTGAATTTTTTACTATTTTTTAGGCTAATAAAAACTGGATTGCATTTTTTTCCGAAATTACCGACTTTTTGTGAGAATTTTTTTGGACTATAATTTGTTGCAAAGAATTTTATTTTGTTTCAGCATATAATTTTTCATCAATAATTTGAGCATGTATAAGCTTGGCAAAGGATTATTGTGGATATCACTACGTTTTACACGAGAATTTGAGAAAACTAATAGTTAACATTAAAACTGGCATCACATTTTAAAAAAATTTTTAAAGGTCAATTTTTATAAGATTTCACTCTTTTTTGAGAAAATTTCAAATCATAACATTCCTCTTATTAAAGATAATTTTTTTTTATCTGTCTTTCAATGAGTTATCTGTAGATATAAACTCCAAAGTAACTTTTACAATTTCCCGCACTTTTAAATTTCTGGATATTCTTACTGATTTAAATTTACTGCGGTTTTTTCTGACCAATACACATAACCATACATATACGTATTTTATTATTATTATAGTACTGTTATTTTTCCAGTTTTGCGTTTTCTATTTCTTGTCTTTTTTTTTCACATTATTATTGTAACGTGCGCTGTATTTTTCGAATTTAGGCGTGCTCAAAATGACGTTATACTTTAATTTCAATTTTTTTTTTTAAATAGTCTTAAAATTCTATGGAATCCATAGATAGTATACTACTCATAAAAAACAATTTGGCCGGTTAAAAATTTTTTGAGACTTAAATCCAGATCAACAGATTATCAACCAAAAGCCAAGTCCACCAGACCACCGCGAACGTGTGATCAGGACCACCCGCAACATAAGTACAATCCTTGCGACTCACTTTTTCTATTGCCCCATTTGAAAATTAATTTTCTATGCAAAATATCATTAACAATAAACTGTAGTTCCTGTGCATTTTTTTTTGCGTACTATAAATTTTTCATCGAAGTTGATAATTATAATTTTTATAAGAAAAACGTTGAAGAAGTAAGTTTAAAAAAATTGGCGCTCGAGTATCCATCAATGTATCTGTAAGTCGTATTACCAACTATAGATTTCAGCCAACTGGTCAGAATGACTGTATCTTCAAAAACGCTGTTAGAAGGCATTTCGGAATTAGATTTTCATGAAAACCATTATTGCAGTGCCAGAGAGGCCCGATAACTGTAAAATCTTATAGGTATAGGTGCATTAAGCATTGTTTTTCTAATTTAGTAAATCCGGCAGCCACGATTAGATCCAAGCTTTTATATTTTAATTTCACAAATAGGTTGACGAGTTGAGTTTTTTTACTTTCTATATTGCAAGAACAAATTCTTATTTTTGTTGCATCGCATTAACTTTCCGCTAGCTCTTGGTTAACGAAAAAAATTTCGTTATCCACCAAAAATATACGTCCATCACCACAAAGTTTGTGAAGTTCAGGAGTTCTGCAGAAATATTTCTCGTGCAAAAAAAGAGTACACACAGGCGTCAAAGGAAAAAAAAAAAAATCGAGATCCATAATGAAAGGCCGCACCTCTGCGTTCGAGTCAAACGAACGCCGCTGGAAAGCTCTCTCTCTTTCCCTCCGCCTTTCGACCCTTTATACTATGAAACCCCTCCTGCTCCCGTCGAGAGGGTCGGCGCTTTCAAAAATCTCTGCTACCTGCTGTACTCGGTTGGTGGTTTCAATCCTCAGGCGTGCACTCAAAAATACGCCGTCTTCGTGTGTTTTTCGCAGAGAGATAGATCTAGAGTTAGAGGGCAACTTTATTTTTACCAAAAACTCACGGACCTCCAAAGTACCGCGATCGAGGTATGCTAAGCATACACTTTGGGATACGCTCAGGGGGCGCAAAAACTCTAGCTACTACAATGGCAACTAAAACAGTAATGTAGCAATGATAATACGAAGGGAATATTTTGGGAATCGTGCACTTGTAATTAAACGAATGAAATTTAAAAAAAAAACAGCGAAAGTCGGAGTCCATCACAGAAGGTTTTACTTTATGTATGTATGCAGGTACTTGGTAGTTTTTCTTATCCCCTCTTTTTTCCACGGTATTAAAGTGTGCAACAAACAGTACATAGCGTGACATTTTAATGGTATAATGTGTAGAAAGGCTGGAAAAATGAGATAAAATGTGCAGGTGGTCGCAGTGTCGTACTACAACGTCTACATTCTAGTATGTTTTGCAATAGTAGTAATTCAGCAGCTACACAATGTATACTCACATACCTTTGTACATTTACGAACGTGGGCTGTAAATACTTTGACTTTTATTTCAAATAGGAGTATCTGCGTACAAAGAGGTGCAAAGGGCAAAGAGATAGAAGGCATCGCGTTTCTTTTGATCCGTTGGTATGGGTAAGCATGGGTAATGGGTGGGTGGGTTCGTGCTTTAGAATATCACCCGAGCAGGGATATTATCTTGAAAATGACGACGGGAACACAAACTTTTGTGTCCTATACGCATGTGCAGATACCAGTTTTTGTCTTTGGTGCATGTTTGAAAGATAAAAATCCAGTCGAAAGGGTATTTTTAATATTTAAAAAATAAAGCCTACCCTATCCCAAGTAAAGACGTCATTTATGACGTCACCAAAGACGTCTCCAAATACGTCTCTAAAGACGTCTCTAAGACGTAACTGAAGGTGTCTTCTTTAAGACGTCTCCAAAGACTTCTCCAAAGACGTCTCCAAAGACGTCTCTAAAGTCTGAGAAGAGTGGAATTTGAGTGTTTTTATTTGTAATTTGGCTTGTAAAGAAAATGAAAATAGAATTAATGTAGAACTTATAACTTATATGGACTAAAATGTTAATCCTATGTCGTATCCTCTCTAGCCAAGTGGGTTAAATGTTGAACTCCGCTTCTGACGGGCCAAGTTCAAGGCACAAAGGCAGCATTTTTTTTTTTGGTTTATAAAACTGTTGCTAATAATAAATTCATACGTTATTTAAATAAAATAAATTCATACGTTGTTTAAACAAAAAAAATTACATAAATACATTTTTATAGGATCGGTAACCTATTTACAGACGTCTTTAGTGACGTCTTTAGTGACGTCTTTAATGACAAATTCAGTGACATCTTTAGTGACATCTTTAGAGACATCTTTGGAGACGTCTTAAAGAAAACACCTTCAGTTACGTCTTGGATACGTCTCAGAGACATTTCTAACGATAGATTACAACCTATCGTTAAACATGGAAAAACTGTACATGTATTTATCACACTTTACAGTCGTTTCGAGATCTCATGTCTGTATTGTTATTATTATAGTTCTGTTACTCTGCATTTGTATGTTTTCGTCATTAACCTCACGATAACACAGCCTCGGATTTAATGTAAATCTATACTTACACACAGCAATGTCGATCGATATTGTACATGGCTTTCGAACCGTCGGACCACGCGGTTGAAGAAAGAAATCCCACTGAAGAGCTATAACGAGCTATTAGTTGCAAGTCGAGATTTGAACCCAGTCTGTCTAAGTAAACAATATATTTACTCAGTGTCACGGTCCAACGCCTGGACCTGCATTTGGCTACCGTAACTCGAGCCGTAACCTTAGTATCGCACTTTATACATGTATGGATCATAAAACATACTATTTCTATGGGCTGGGGTGGAACTTTCAAAATTTTGTAATCAGAATTTCTTTATAATATTTTTTGAAGTTTCGTGGGGTTCAAAATTGCTGAAAAATTCAAGGGCCGGATCTATCGCCATTCTCATAAAATACATAATTAATCTTTTTTGCATCTTTTTCAACACTAAAAATGGGCTGCGTTGGTGATTGTTTTTCCCTCTCTCACATCGATGCATTTGCCGCGGGAAGGATTTTGAAATGAATACTTTGCCTCCATATTAGAATAGATCGTCCAAAATGAGATTTCAAGCAATTAATTTTTTCGGAAGAAGTCCGATTTCATATCGTTACTTATGGGCGCTTATAGAGATGGTTTCTCGCTCGTCTTCTCAAACTCTCCGCCAGAGAATTCACTCGGGTGGAAAACCTTCGTCACCTCATTGTAATATATTCGGCCAAACGTTTTGAACTTTAAATCCATTCGCAAAGTATAAAAGTTGAGTCTAAAGTCGGTGACTGTGTTTCACAGAATGTTTGTATTGTGCGCAAAAATGCGATGAAAATTAATCGACACGTACGAAACGTCGATTCCATTGTGCGAGTCTGAAATGTCTGAATCATTATTTACCGCTGTGTGTAAGCATGTACGTAATCTACTCTTTTTATCTCGCACAATCAGGTGCTTGGAAATGTAATTGTAAGTTTGAGGGATGTGAACCGAACTGTCATCCGTTTCTTTCAAATCTTTTAAAACTTTCAAAATCGAACCAAAATGCATGCATAATTGCTATGCAGGAATTTGTTTCCCACGCAATATATCGGTGCTCCGGAGGAAGAAAAGCTTTGCTCACGTTCGCAGGAAGAAAAGCTTAACTCACGAGGCCGGAGGAAGACTAGCTTTGCCCAGCGTAGTCAAACGTAAGCTATAGCACTACTCGCCACACTCGGAGGAAGACAAGCTTTGCTCACTTGGTTCGGAGGAAGACTAGCTTTGCTCATCGCAGTCAAACGTAAGCTATAGAACTACTTGCTAAACTCGGAGGAAGACAAGCTTTGAATTAATTTCAAATTCAAAAAAAAAATTGTTTGTAAAACGCTTCTGATTGTTTCGTAAATACCTTTATATATAAATGTAAATTATTAATTAAATTAATACAAATTATAGATTCATGTATT
>JAPYYV010022780.1:0-18404 GCA_030522625.1 Copidosoma aretas
ATGATAAAAAAGATTTCTGTTAGGAGGATAACGCTCGTTATCTTGATCTTTTTCGTTAAAAGCCCGAATTCAGCCTATTATCTAGATTCTCATAATGATTTTACCAGACCACTTTAGTGTCTTGGTTGAGTGCTTTGGGATGCGGATTCGGAGTTTAGGATAATGATTACTCGGCGCTTTAGAACCGAAGCTTACTGCTTCTTTAATGAAATAATAAACCCAACACCAATACAAAAGATAAATAAATTGCAATTAATAGATTGTAATAGACTTGTGTGACACGTGCTTTGGCCACAAGCAACGTGCCGGCGCTCGTCGGCCAAGGAGAAAGGCTGAGCGCTGAATGGGTTGAGACGGCGGGCTAGCTTCCGTCGCCTCAGCTCTGGTGGTTGAACATCCATATGCGAGAGAGCAGGACGGCAGCAGTACTGCGTTGATCAGGCGCAGCCCTGCTTGTCGTCCGCAGCGAGTGCGAGAGAGAGAACTTGACTTGGCTAGTCAAATGACTCTCTCGGCACTAGCGTCTGCTTGCGTGGACGGCGCGGTGTTGGTGCGCCCGGACGTGGCGCTACACATACATGCAGGCAGTCAGGCACCCTAGTCCCTAAGGGGATGGATGGACATGTAGATTTCAAATTTCAAATTCGCGCCATTGGCCTCTGTCGGTAACTTTTATTTCTGTGCAAGAATTTTTCAAGCTACCGTTCACGTATTAACACCAAACTTCGTATAATGCTGTTATCTAGGGCATGTGATTTTGGGTTTTGCTGATTATACATCATCCATTTTAAAATAAATAATTAAAAAATGTATAGTTACCGGCAGAGGCTGATGGCGCTGATTTTAAATTTAAAATCTTCTAGGCCACCCCCAGGAAACTTCAAACAAATAAACCGATTGGTATGGTACATACATACACCCAATAAACTAGTCTCTTTTTTGCCAACATTTGTTACAAAGAACATGTTTTATTTCTTTACAACGATCATGATTACGATGAACTTTTTATTCGACAATAAATCGAAAAAAGTTGTGGTCAATTTATGTATGGATCCAAATCATGAAGGTTAATAAAATTATCATCTTTCATTTTTATAGGCAGTTCATTTTCCGCTATATTCTAATTAATTTTTCTAATCATGATTTTTATCTTGAAGTTGATGAAAATGCATACGAATTAAACTCAGGTTGAATAAATTCAAGTATCAAAATAGAATATTTATTTCATAAAGACATGTTTTTGACTAAAAAGTTATACTTTGACATTAATGAAAAAAATTAATTATATACTTTAGTATCTTTTTTGTACACAGGTTTATATCTCCCAAATAACATTTGTCCCAAAAATTTAAAAACAATATTTATTTCTAATTACACGTAAGTATGTACTTTAATCCAACAGTTTGTGTAGAATTGTCTCAACGCGTTTCATATCTGCCCTCTCATTAGTAATTTTTACTATTTGATTGATAAAAAATCTAAATAATTTCTGTTTCCCGTTTCTGTACTTCATTACTTCATTTGGATAT
Organism: Copidosoma aretas; assembly: GCA_030522625.1. Classification (NCBI taxonomy): domain Eukaryota; kingdom Metazoa; phylum Arthropoda; class Insecta; order Hymenoptera; family Encyrtidae; genus Copidosoma; species Copidosoma aretas. The sequence goes on from JAPYYV010022780.1 coordinate 1,530, forward strand.
TGATCAATCAAATCTTGACATATCTTTATCAGTTCATCTTCATTGCTTATCAAGAACCAATTATTATGTTCTACAATCTAGAAATTATATGTATTAAATTAAGCTTATTGTTAAAGCTGCACTTTTGTTCGTCGAATCACAATTTTTCTGATTAAAATTAAATACCTGTCTAGGAAATTTGTCAGGATTTTTTGAAACTTCTTCAAGAATCTTAGTGAATATGTTCCAATTTATAATATTGGCTTCCAAGAGATCAATGAGCTCACCAAGATGATCACGTATAACATGACTAAAAAATAAAAATTCAGATATCTATCATTTTTTAATTCTACACTACAGTTAAAAATAAAAAATGAATAGATTACTTACCCAAATTCCATGTCTAACTCATTTTTATTCAAAAAAGCTAGAAATTGATAAGCTAACATTTTTGCCACTACTTGTGGTGTTCGTTTCTTGTCCTCATCCGTAATGTACAAGAATAAATTTAAAAGAACTGGCTCATTCTAAATAAGAACATATAAAAAATATTTATTATTTATTGTTGCAGAAAAAAAAAATTGCTGATCACTGAAAAAGACTTTACATACAACTAATACAAGGATTAAGGCTTTATGGACTTGATAATATGTTGCAAGTTTATCTCGAGTTTCCTGAGGCATTTCAGGAATAAGGCTTTCTAAGTGTAGAGCATCTACCAAATTATATCTATTTTCTGAATTTTTGTCTAAATAAATGTGAAGTGGTGGCAAATTCGGTTCTGGCATGAAACGATAATCCTAATTATTCAAACATCCCAGTTAAAACATGAATCTTTTGAAATAATAAGCTTGAGTGTTGTACAAAAATTACTTTATCTTTACCAATTTCTCCTCTTTAGTTCTCATAGCAACAGTTTTCTTTGACTCAGCGTTCCAGGTTCGTGTTTCATTAATAATTATGTTTCCTCTTTCCCGTTCACTTATTTGACGTTTAATTTCATAATTAACTGCAGATGCAATTGCTCGAACAGTTCCAATATTTTTTATTTCTGTTCTCACACCCATTGATTCATTGGGTTTATTAATTGACACGTTTGCATCGACTCTCAATGCTCCCTCTAAAATATGTTACCCTTGAAATATGTACTTTAAAAGCGTTTTTTTTTTTTATATATACATTATTATGTATACCATCCATTCGGCACGAGCAGGTATTCAGTCTTTCTAGCATAAGTTTGAGTTCTTTTACTAGAGCAGCCGCCTCTTCTCCATCATTTAAATCTGGTTCAAAGACGAATTCCATCAAAGGTATTCCAGCTCTATTCAAATCAATTAAGCTCCTAAAAACATAAAATACACAAAATCATGTGACGTAACAAGGGAAAAAATGTTTACATGCATTTTAACAGACAATTTACATTTTGTATGAGTCATCATGAAGTGACTTCCCACTGTCCTGTTCCAATTGTAACTGCTTCAGTTTTGATGACTTTAAGTAAGCTTCTTTGTGAACTCCAGGAGTGAATACATAAAAATCAATATTGCCATTCACTGCTAGGGGTTGTCTCTGTTGTGTGATCTGATAACCAGCCTGTCATACAAATTTTTCATGATTGGAAAAAATTTAAATAATTTTACTGTACTAAGCTTTCAATAATAAACTTTAACAAGACTTAATTACAATCACTAAACTGGATACAGCATAAAATATTCACTCACAGGTAAATCGGCATAAAAGTAATGTTTCCTATCGAAGAGTGAAATCTCATTTACTTTGCACGATAAGGCAAGCGCAGTTATCACCCCAGCCTCAACAGATCTCCTGTTCAAGACCTATGGAAAATATTTCCATAAGAATGTATGAATAACAATTATGTTCTGTAAGAATTAAACCCACCGGTAATGTTCCTGGTGCTGCACAGTCAAAAAAAGAAACACAGGAATTAGTTGGACTTCCAAATTTTGTACTGGCACCAGAAAATAGTTTTGATTGAGAGGAAATTTGTGCATGTATTTCTAATCCAACCACCGTATTCCATTTCTCTCTGCAAGGGAAAGTACAATAATCAATACACCCACTTTAAACAGCAGCAATTGATCGTTCAAGTCTCTGTTGATAAATATTTGCATTTATATATCTTTGTGAACAAAAATTGCTTATTCCTTGAATAACAAAAATTAAAAAATCATTCAGCGATTGAAATATTGAGCGCCAAATTTCACCAAAAGAGCCATCAAATTTAGCTCTGCTGGGTGCACGATAAACATAGAAAATTGCTTTAAACCAAAAATTATTTGTTGATATGCATAAGACACGTAATACACACTTTATCGTGATGACAAATACATGAAAATATTTTTCTTACTATTCCAGATAAACATTTTTCTTACTGTTCTTACTCTTTAGCCTTGCTGCTGAAGAATCTCCTGAGTGGTAGATAATTTTTCCTCTGTAGGCCAAGCGACTTCATGCTGGCTCCAGTTGTTATTGTCGAGGTATAGGTATACCCTATATTTACAATCAATTATGGAAATTTTTTATTTATACCATCATTGATTTCGGACACTTAACCAACATTTATTTTTTTTTTGCTGGCAACCGGTATATCATGCGCTAATATTTAATAACAAATACAAATTTCACGCTTATGATATCTTTAGATGTGCTGCACAGTAACAAATTTTTTTGTAAATTTACAAGCGGCATGCATTATACTTATGCGCTGTTTGTCTGCTACTTGCTAGCAGAAAAGAAATTTAATTTCATGCGAGCGGCGCTGATGCCTGCAGCAATTAGAAAAAGAGAGGAGAGCGCGGTGTGCCTAACATAACCTCTGCGCGCACGGAGCGAGAAGTTGGTAAATAAAAGGCAGAAACTATTTGTAAATAGTTTAGTTGAAAATCGTAAAGCGGTTCACGTTCAGCTATAAGTACAACTCATCAAGACGCTAGATAAAGCATTGCAACATAAGACTTGAACAACTATGTGGATGCTATTGTCATCGCGTGTGAAGACGTGATTACTATAATATGACGACGGCTACGTAATTATCGGGACCTTGGGTCTGTAAGAACATTGCAGGTACTTCTTACTTCGCTTTACTTTCATATTTATGTTTGTGCCTTAGTTGCCTGTACTTGAGTATATCACGATTACTTGAAAAAAAAGTGTCTTGGCATTGCAAGTGCGTTTTGTCATTCCTCAGAAGTATTTATACAGTGTTTATGAGATTTTCATTATCAGTTTGTCTTTTACTCTGAAATCAAGTTTTTTGTTGACAAGTTGTTTTTTTCTTAGCTTCTAAAATATAGTTCATCAATGTTGTCATCAGAAAATTATTACGTTGGCTCACAATTTCCTTAAAAAGTCCTATAAATCGTTGAATTTTTCCAAAGGTAACAGTTATCTTGGTCGATACATGAGTTATTAAGTGATACATATAAATAGCCGTGACATGACTTGATGCTTGAAAAAAACTGTACTGTTTAAAACTTTTACTTGATGAGATATTATATTGTAATTTTCTCCGATGAAGATGAGATCAGTGCCTTGGTAAAAGCTTACTTCATATAGTACCACCTGTAGAAATTTCCATTTATATCATTCAGTATTGACTCTTTGATAAACTGTATTTGAAGAGTCTTCATGGTTTCATGTATTTGTAAATTCGAACCGATAAACCTTGCTTGAAATGTTTTCAAAGTTAGTTATTTGAAAAAAAATAAAAGACTTACCAAAGATCAATCATATATATTTCGTAATACTATAGTCTACATTTAAAAAGTGATCCTCAAACGATTACAATTATACCTTTCAGATCTCGCATCCACGACCAATCACCCACGTCAATTCGCACACCAGCAACAGCCGTCACCATGCTGGCACCGCTCACCCGCTGCACCTGGAGCCCATCAACGTTACTCTGGGTCAAGAGGACAACGAAGCTGTCACTATCCACGTGTAGGTCAATTTAAACAGCAAACACACCCGTTGTACACGCGCGCGCGTGCGATTGGGCTCATAAACATGAACCGCCCGTCGTTATGATAATCAGCTCCCCCCTCCCCCCCGAATTACGTAGCACAAGCAGTAATCCGTTTAGTTAGTCTATTAGCTGTACAATTAGAGGTAGCACTTTTCGCGACGATGTTCAAGCTCCAGCAGAACCTGGTCTTCATGCAGGCGGCCTCGGCCTTCGGCTACGGCTTCTCCTCGCTGATGATCACCATAGTTAACAAAACCGTGCTCACGTCCTTCGGTTTCCCTTCGTTCCAAGTCCTGGGCGTCGGTCAGATGCTGGCCACGATCCTCGTGCTCTTCATGGCCCGGGCACTCGGCTACATCGACTTCCCGGGCCTGGAGCGCTCGACCTTCAAAAAGATCTGGCCCCTGCCGCTCATCTACATCTGCAACATGATCTTCGGCTTGGGGGGCACGAAGCAGCTGAGCCTGCCCATGTTCACCGCTCTCAGGAGGTTCAGCATACTCATGACCATGATCGGCGAGTACTACATCCTCGGCGTCAAGGCCAACGCCTCGGTCCAGCTAAGCGTTTACACGATGATCCTGGGTGCCGTGCTGGCCGCCCTTAACGACCTGGCCTTCAACCTCGAGGGCTACGTCTTTATACTGCTGAACGACATTTTTACCGCAGCGAACGGTGTCTACATGAAGAAGAAACTGGACTCGAAGGAGCTCGGCAAGTACGGGCTCATGTACTACAACTCGCTCTTCATGGTCGTGCCGGCGATCCTGGCCGCCTGGTTCACGGGCGACATTGACAGGTCGGTCCAGTTTCAGTACTGGTCGAGCGCCCTCTTTCTCGTCCAGTTTGTCATGTCGTGCTTCCTGGGCTTTGTGCTCTCGTATAGCGTCATACTCTGCACGTACTACAACTCCGCCCTGACGACGACGATAATCGGCTGTCTGAAGAACATATCCGTGACGTATCTCGGCATGATGATCGGTGGCGATTACGTCTTCTCGTGGCTCAACTTCTTCGGCCTGAACCTCAGCGTTCTGGGCAGTCTCGTCTACACGTGGGTGACCTTCCGCAGGAAGGCCGAGCCCGCCGAACCAAAGTATTCGCCTCTCAAGGAGGAGCAGGACAATAATAGGCTCATGATCGTGTAGTCCAAATGAACAGTATACATATATACATATACTTCCTTACGTCCATGGATTTTCTGAGACAAAGGAGATTTTTGTGCAATTCAAGACGCTTGATTTTGTATATTAAACGTCACGTTGAGACTGATGAGTTTTTTTATATAACAAGCGCTTCGCTCGCGAATGAGATGTTTTTTTGCTTTAGCATGATATATGTTGTACTCTACACGAAACGCACATCGCCGAAGAGACCCATTTTACTTGCTTTTTTGTACATACAATAATTATAATGGATATGATATTTGATTCTATTTTGGGGCGTAAATGGAAGGAAATTTTGTAAAATGAATCTAGAGCATACGTCATTTTGTTGTTAAAAGCGTCGTATGACTGCGATCGATTGTGGAATGGTAAGGAGTTTTATAGCTGTGATTGATTGTCGCCTGCAGCTTACAATAGAACGACGCGGGTATACACTTTGCAGTCAATCGACGTGCCGATCATGTTATGTTGCCAATGGATAAGGAAGTTTTGCAATGGTGCAATTTGCGATTGGTGCCATTTGCTGGATTACTCGGTTTTTTTTCAACATTCCTTCAAGTACTCTTGAAGTTCATACATGTGTATTTTTGTTATTAGTATACTTATAAGTATGTTATGCGCGTCATTATAGAGCCAAAGTTGAGTTACTGTTATTAGGACGACACGTGCCATAGTACACAGTGACTTTTTTACAGCATTGATATACACCAAAATAGATCGATTTTAGATTGTTTTTTTTCTTTTGTTTTTTTTTTTTAGACTATCGTATAAGTTATAAGTTATGTATACATGAGAGTTTTATGTTCCTATTGTTTTGCGTATACAAAGAAAGGAATGAGGAAATGGAATTACTGTAATAAAGACTCTTTAAATCATCTTTGTTGTTTCTTATTTGGATATTGAACTTTTTACTTCATGCCTCATTATAAACGATCCATTTCATGTTAATTGATCGTTTGGGTAACTGCTCCATCAAACATGCAATGGATACATCCAAGTATAATAGATTTTTCATTATACAAATAGTTCGGTTTGCAGAAAATACCAATCATTTAAAACAAAAAATATATTTAAAATATAGTATTTATTGCGTTAAAAACTGGAAATAAATAATGTTTGGTTGAAAATTCTTCACATTTTCTACAAAAAAAAAAAAAGTACTAAAAATTCTTGAGAAAAAAACCATCGAAAATGATGTTTTTTTTTTTTTTTCAATCATTCAGATACATTGAACAAAGTTGTACATATTCATTTTACTACAAAAATTCAACTACATTTCTGCACATTTTTTTATAAAATATACGCGCATGATTAGAGTAATTAATTCTCAATCGCGATGTCAAACACGGAGTAATAAAGTTTGATAACTTTTCATTACTTTCTTTGTACGCGTAAGCGAAGTCATAATCGAAAAAATTTACCGATTTGAAAGTAAAGACATAAAACTTAATGGAATATCGCATATTTCAAATTGTTATTACAATTAAAATACTTATTAATATTCCGCTGTATATTTGTGGTGTAATAATGAAAAGTTATTAACATAAATAATTAATCATCTTGAACGATAGGTAAAAAAAAACATACATGCGAGCGTTGAATGTCACCCAAAAAATATAAAAATCAATTACTCTTTAACAAGTTTTTCAAACTCAATACTTGACTAAGCAACATAACAAATACTAAAAATAGTATTCCTTCTATCTTTTACCTGAAAGAGAAAAAAAAAAAAAAAAACATTAATACGATAAAATGTTGGTAAGCAATATCTTACGTCCGCATATTTTAGCAATATGAAAAACTTGACACCTTAACCCCCAATGCGTTAACCCAACCCTCCATTAATTCAATACTATGTTTAATTTCATCGACGGCACTTTACATCAATTATGCTTTTACATGAAAATCTAATTGGTTCGTCAGATAGATTATAAAAAAAACACTGGTCACGTATGCATACTTACTTTTCTTTCATAAACAAAAATTTACAAGGATTTACAGCATAACAGCACGCCAAAGTTTTGGAGTTCAGGTGAAATACGTAACAATTATTTCATCCCCTCTCTTGATGCACTTTTGTGCGCTGTATTTTTGTCGATTTTTGTTCCATATAAAAAATACGTGCCCAATATTTTTTGATGATTTATATCTCACAGACTGAACAGATGATTTTTTTACGATATCCTAATTTTTACGAAACCAGTGTCAAAAGAGTTACCTGACTGTTTCGATACTCGGAATAAGCCCATGGTTCGAAACATCAGCCAAAGTCCCCCCCCCCCCCCCTCCTCTTCCCAATAGATTGATCGAAACTCTCAAGGTAACATAATTTTTCCTCCCACAGACGCCATACGACACCAACACCATGAGGAGCAGCACAACCGCTGCAGCGACCCGCAAGCGGACTTCATCGAGTCCTACAGTCGCCACCACATCGAACTGTCCCGACTGCAACGGGGCCTACTGGCCTTCGGCTCGGCAGCCATCTCAATCACGAACCCCTACCGGGGCGACATGATAGCCTGCCTGGGCGAAACTACGGGCGAGCGGGCGCTGGTCCACTGCCGCGAGCGCATGAACGAGAGCGCCGAGGGTCGTCGGCTGCTCGAGGAGAAACCGCGGATCAACACCGGCACCCTCGAGCTCGGGAGACTGGAGGCCCTGCCCGAGGGCACGGTCGGCAGGACCTACGCGGACTTTCTGCGGGTCAATGTGAGTTTTTTTAAGGCAATATTATTGCTTGCGTTGCTGTAGAATAAATTCTTGTAGCACCCACTTGCGCAATCACAATACGCAAGCTTTGCGTGTTTCTGCTTCCACAGATTTGCGACAGACTTGCGACAGATCCTCGTGTCAGCTTCTTACGCAAGCCTTGCGCAAGTCTTATGCAAGGTCACTTGAGAATTTCAAACAGATTCATCGCAAGCATACTTGGGACAGGTTTGCAGAAGACTCGCGCAAGTCTTGCATAAGAATCTGACGACAGAGAGGATCCGACACGCGAGGATCTGTCGCAAGTCTGTCGCAAATCTGTGGAAGCAGAAACTCGCAAGCTTTGCTAAATTTTAATCAAGACAGAAACTTGGCGCAAAACTTGCCCAATTGGTGGCTACTAGGGTTGTATATTATGTGTTGCAACAAGTGCGTAAAGCAGATGATTTTCGCACTAGCGATGAATATACGTATATCGTTGCCCGGCCGTGAGTGGAAGTAAGAAAGGGAAAAGTTTTGCCCGATTTGAGCGTATGCCATTTTTCGACACTTGCCGTGAAGATTTCAACCTCAAGTGTTCTGATATTCGTGCATCAGTGCGCAAATATACGCGTGCGTTAAGTGCTTATTTCGCGCACTAGAGCGTAAAACCACTATTTGGCACACAGTGCTAGAATCCGATGTTTCAGCCAAGAACTTGGAACTTAATTTAGTTCAATCTGTGTATTTAGCTTCAAGGTTTGCGAAGGTAAATCGTTTTTAAGTTTCAGAAAAATATAGTTCTACGTATGTAGGTCGCTATATTAGGATTTATATATTATCTACGGGTGGTACATGCATTTTTAACTCAACGCAGAAAGTGTCACCAGACGACAGGCCACCGGTCCAGTTCGTTGACGATCTGGAGCTCGCCTACGTGATGCAACGCTACCGCGAGGTCCACGACATTTTCCACGCGATGCTGTTGATGCCGACGACGATGCTCGGCGAGGTCGCGGTCAAGTGGGTCGAGGGCCTGCAGCTCAAGCTACCAATGTGCGTGGCCGGCGCCATATTCGGTGCCGCCCGGCTGAAATCAAAGTGAGCATTGGACATTGAAACATTACTAAAGCGAGGAATGATGAAATTACGCGTGACGGTGGAATCACGTCGTTTGTTGGCAGGCAGAGGCAGCTGTACTTGAATTACCATCTACCCTGGGCCATACAAACGGGAAAGAGTGCCAAATTTTTGCTGTCGGTGTATTTCGAGGAACGGTGGGAGCAGTCGCTCGACGACTTTCACAAAGAAATGAACATCAAGAGGCTAGTCTGATGGTAAAGTCACATGCATCGATTCATCGCAACTATTTTGTTTTTTTGTTAGTCAAAATTTAAAATTCTGCGAAAGACAAATCGTTATAAGGTTCTATTTTTCCTTCTCACAAATGCTCTTTTTCTCTTTTCCCATTGATTGATGTAAAACGGGAAAACGTTTGTTTTCTTCGCACTTTTAGTTATGGTGAAATATTTGTTAACATGCACATAATGAATAAATCCATTTAATAAGAGAATATACATAATGTATTTGATGTAAGAATAAAATACGTAATGTGTTTTAAGTAAGAATAAAAGTTTCTTAATAAGTAGCAAATGTGTCTACATATTTCATCCCTTGTAAAAAAGAATCGTGAAACTTTGTATATACATATGATCGTACTAATAAAAGTGATACACTTGAACCTCGCTAGTACAGTTACATTAACTGAAGCAAGAAACTTTGCCACTCAAAAACAAAAGTAATTTCATCTTGATCACCTCAATGGCGACTCGAGAAAGGTCACGAATATCGATGAAAAATGTGTGTTAAAAGTTTTAAGTATGGAAGTTTTTTTTCCATCGATTATTTGATAGAAATTTTTGTGAAAGGGTCAGTTAAAGCTTAGAAACGAGCATCGCAGCTTTTGATAAGCTACTCTTCAAAATGGCCACTGTACTGGATGGTCCCTATTTCAAAGTTAATAAATTTGTAGCACAAGCTTGCGGTGTGTGGCCATATCAATCGAGGATGAAAAATTTTTTTACTTTCGCCTTCTTTACACTAACGATTTTCCCTTTTGTATTCGCTCTGGTACGTAAAATAGTTTATTACCATTGATTGCTCTGTACAAAATAATGGATGATGAATTATTAACAGGTGTCCGGATTGATGCAAGAATGGAGCACAGACTTGATAATTATACTCGAGACTTTGGTCCTTTTGGTTTTTGTTATCGGTGGCACAATCAATTGCATCATCTTGTACTCTCATCAGAATAAGGTAATCTGTTTTTATCATTTTTTTTTTTTTTTTTTTTTTTTTTTTTTTTTTTTTTTTTTTTTTTTTTTTTTTTTATTTTTTTTTTTTTTTTTTTTTGTATTTTATTTATTATTTATTATTTTTTCTTTTTTTTCATGATAACTCATATAAGTTTTGGAATTTTCTGTGTATCTTTTTTTTAATTCTTTCTTCTTCTTATTTTGCGCAGACAAAACTTTTGTACGAACGAATCTTGAGAGACTGGCAAAAGATAGGCGACAGGGACGAGCGCGCCATTCTCGACGAGCACACAAAGAGCGGCCAAGATCACATCGCCCTCTCATTACGTATGCAAGAATCAAGTCGATCTATGAAAAAGAAAATGTTTGTGTGTAAAGTTTAACTTCGCGTGCTTGCACAGAGTGCGCGAAGTACTTTGTTCAAGCACAGTGCGAAAAGTACCTACCTCGCGCACAGCGTGCGAGAAGTAATTACTTTGCGCCCGTTTTCGCACTCGTTGCGTATGATATATGTATTTTTGTTCAAACATCGATTCGAAACAAACACATCAAGTATCCCCCCTTGCAGTATTCCTGGGCACTGTGATCGTGGTGTCGACAGTCGTTCCCTTCCTGCCGCAGTTCCTGGAACCGGCTAACGAGTCACCGGACTACTCGCGCGACTTTCCGTACTACTGCCACGCTATGATCATCAGCGAGGCCTACCATCGCTACCAGGTTTTCGCGCACTACTGCTTCGCGATAGTCTACGTGAACTTGGCTTACATGGCCTTTAGCAGGACCTTCATCGCCAACGTCCGGCACGTCAGCGCCCTCTATGCAATCGCGCGGTCAGTCCATGCAGTATTTCTCCTTTTTTCTTTCCATCCATCCTACTTTTTTAACACTGTGTGCGGCGAAATTCCGTTTCGTATGTGTGTACAGATATCGCTTGGAAAACGTGATGAAACCTAAACGAAAGAATTATTCGTCGGGCCGACCAGTAACTCAGGACGAGCTTGTTTCCAATCTCATTCGTACCACACAGCAGCACAATCGGGCAGTCGAGTACGTATATTATACGCTGAATCAGAAAATTTTTCAGGGTTTTATATTCGTCTATCCGTACAGGTCGAGCAAAGTTTTGACGTCAATTCAAAGTTGATTCAATGATGAATCAACGTTAAATCCCGGAAAACACGAAATATTTTAAAATATCAAAATATTTCGGTATTTTTTAAAAATATTTTTAAAAATTGTTTTAATACGTTGAAAGATTTTTGAAAAATGTTTTTAGAAATATTTTATTAATCTTTCACACAAATATTTTATTTTGTTATTGAGAAATATTTCTGAATAGTTGCTTTTTAATATTTTATTAGCACAGATAAAATACCTCAGTAAGATTTTTAGAAATGTTTTTAATAACTTTATACAATGTTTTTTAAACATGTTAGAATCTTTCTAAAAAACCTTTTTTTTAGAAATATTTTGAAGTATCCTAAATAAATTGAAAATTTATCAAATCAATTAAATAATTGTTGAATTTCAAAGAATTTCGTAAAAAATTATAAGTGCCTGTGCAAATGCAGTGTAAGTTTTGATCGCTTCGTACGAGTAAGATAATTTATGGTCTTATGAATGAGTTTCAATCATCTTCTGACACAAATTACTTTAGCCTAGTGGATAAAGCGTTGGATTTGTATGCTGCAGGTTCATGGTTTAAATCTCCGTGGCTGATGATGTTTTTTTAAAAGAGTGTTTTTCTGTTGCACGTTTTACTTTAATTTATTAATAGATATTATAACTGATTGATTGCATATAAATTAGGAAAATAATAAGTTTATGCATAACTGTTACCATATGTTTTTAAATTGCACAATCATCTTTTAAAATTTCATTTTAGTTGCATTAAAAAATATTAAATTTTAATATATTTTATAAGGATATATTTTCGAAATATACGAAAAATATTTAAAAACATTTTTATAAAACATTTTATTGAAATATTTTTTACCTAGGAAATTTAATTTTTTATAAATATTTAAGAAATATTTTCAAAATAGTTTTTAAAATATTACACAATGAAAAAAAAATATTTATAAAATACTGATAAAATATTTCTGTGCTCTTAGGGATCAACATTGATCCCAGCGCTAAATTTAGGTGGAAAATTTGAAAAAATATAATCGTATAGTAATTATTCACGGCATAAGTAGTAGCTAGCGTAATCATGTATACAAAATAATCAATCATCTGTTATCAGATCCTTGGCCAATGGATACGGTGCTTTACCAGTAATCTGTTACCCGAAGTCACGAAAGGGTTTTTTTTTCTTTTTAATTAGTACCATCAGTGATTGTACCAGAAATTTATCCATTTTTACCTGAATTCAGCATTCAAATCAACGTTGCGTTTTTGTATTATTTAAATTTGTTATCTTTATTTTTCTTTATAACAATGGAAACGATTTTTTTAGCGTTCTGAAATTAATAGAAAAGGTTTTTAGTGGACCGTTGTTTATAACTGAATTCATGGGCCTGGCATGCATGGCTATTCTCATATTCGACGTTAGTATTATATATTTATACATAATTATTCAGCACCATCATCCCGAAAAGCCGGAATATCGCTGTTATTTGTCCTTTTACGTTTTAGATTAAAAATCACCCGAATAATACACTTCAGCTCATACGACTGATGTTCATGTTGTCACAGTTCAGCATATATTTGTTAACTCTGAACGCAACAGGAGAGCAAGTTCTGAAAAGTTGCGATGATTTATTGAGAGCAGCGTAAAAATCTTTTTTATGCTTTTTTAAAAAAATTTTACAGTTTATGAAATAAAATTTTCATTTATTTCGCTTTAGATACTTCATTAAATGGTATAAAATGCCATTAAAGACTCGTAAATTCTTGCTCATGATAATGATACGGGCCAACAAAAGAAATCACTTGACAGCTGCCTCTCTCGTGACACTGTCAATGGAGACTTACGCTATGGTAATGTGTCATCATTAATTTTTTTTTCTACATCATTAACGGCAATCGACATTTTCAGGTAATGAAAACTTCATTGTCATTTGCTACAGTACTTTTGACTGCATTTAACAAAAAAAAAGGGTAACTGAACCAAGTTCTTTCTATTTGTCTCTTTCTCTTGCAGCTGATTACGTATACCATGATAAATTCGTTACATTTGAATTTACTTAAAATTATATTATATGACCAATATGTCATAGTATGATTATTAAAGATTTATTTTCAAGATGTCTGATTGATTGAGTAGAAATAACTCTTTAGATCATATTAACGTTCATATAGAATTTCAAAAACAATAGTAAAAGGAAAAGATTCTGAAATTTTTACTAATATGTATGCTGATAATGTAATTGTTTAGTAAACACTTTTGAAAAAATGAGTTATTTTCATTCGACAAACTTACAGGAGGTCACTAGATGAGAGAATTAATTTAAGATGTTTATGAGACTTTACACAAAGATAAATCAATGGTATACCATAAACCTCCAGTTTCAATATCAAGTCCGTAGATGGCTTAGAAAAGGAGATGTTAATATTTTTTTGTTTCGACTTTTTATGTGATCAATCGGTCACATACTGATTTATTGCTTGTGACATCAATAGTAAGTAAATGAACGCAATGATTCTCCTATGTTTAAGAGCAGAGCAAACTGCTAATGCTGGCAATGGCAAACTTTGCGCACAGAGCGGGAAGATTAAGCCCCAGTGAACTCCCTTAATTTGAAATAACTTATGTATGTGTAACTTCTTTGAAAACTGAGACGTATAATAAACACAAAAATAATATTACAGTCTTCAATGTTATCAGACACTGATCTGTATTATACGGCAATGTATGGTAAATCTTAAAAAAAGAATAAAAGAATAAAATCAAATAACAAGAAAATAAAATTTATTAATAAACTCTTTATCACTTAATCAGTACATTCATGGGTCAATTCCTTAGACGGAAACTTTGTGTTACTATCAGTAGTAATTAAATTTTTAATTTAAATTTTATCACTCAAAACATACATTGGTCGATTTCTTAGACTGTAAAACTTTTTTATTAATCCGTATGAAATAAATTTTTGGTATCAAACTAAAATTCTTGCGATACAAATCCTACACACTCAACGATATTACAGATTTACAAGTGAAGTTTGTACATTTTTCATTTATTTTACTTCATTTTCTGGTAACATTCTATAATTCAGCTGTAATACATCCTGTTCCGTGTTTAATCTTTTTGTTTCTGAAAATTGTATTCATCATTCATTTGGAAAATATTTTTCTTGTTTCTCTCTTATATTATAGATGTATCTAAGCTTTTTAATTGGGAACTTACGTTTGCTTTTTTTATTCGACAGTAACTTTTTATTCTTTTCAAGACTTCTGTCAAAATTCCGTTTTTCTTTTCTTTTGTACGTTTGTTTTTGTGTTGTTTACATATAACTTTTTTTTCGCTTTCCTCACTCTCTCTCTATTATTTAAAGTTTTAAAATTATGATTATCTAAGTGTACAGGCTTATTTTTGCCTCTCTCTTTGAACTGTCGAATTTCAAAAGATTGTTGCCTGCATTGAGGAACATTTACATCATTTGTAGCTTTACCTAATTGAAAATAAATATTTACTAAAGAGATTGATTTTTACAGTCAAGCTATCAGAGTTCTTCATTAAAAATTGATTTTTACATTTAATCTTCCCATTGAAACTAATACAAAGAAAAATCTTTACAGAAATTATACTTTCTTTACTCACCAGTGATGTAGTGATATTTCTTGGCGGTTTCAATTTCAGGATTACTATATTGTTTGATCGAATTAACATTGACTTTCAAAGTCTCAGTCTCTCCAGGGGTATCGGATCTATTACTTATACATAAATCAAAATTTTTAGCTGTAATGTATTTAAAATATAGGTGTGAATTGCCCTGTTTCTGACCGCCTACCAGTAATTGGCCACCCGCGTAAAAAATACCAAGCTTGCGACAAGTTGAGCCAAGTTTACCGTTGCCCCAAGTTGTGCCCAGTAATTGAAAATGTTACTTGTATATCTATGTACGACATGTATATATATTATATATATTATATACTTTACAGATATACAAATAACATGTTAAATTACTGGGTGGTCAATTACTGGTAGGTGGTCAGAAACTGGGCAATTCACCTTATTATAAAATTTTCATTGTGATGTTATCATGCATTTCATTTGATGATTTTCCTCACCTAAATTATCAGTCAAAGTGACTTTCTCATAATAATTTCTCAAATCTTTGATAGACTGCAAAAAACTGTCTTCAAAAGTTGCAGCAAATCCATGATTTACATTTATAAATTTATCTGCTGTGAATAAAGTATTTTTTGTATTACTTAAAAACGCAACATAACTTCCATTCAATTTCATGCAGTAGATTGTAATAATTACTTTTGTTTAAACAACAAGTAATACAAACCATGATTAAAATTATTTGGAGTAGACAAAGCTATATCAACAGTTAAATATATAATTATGGCTTAGAGGATCTGACACTTGATTAGTAGGAAAATTTTCAATTGGACTGTTTTCATTGATGTATGATTGAAAAATTAGGTTCTCTCGAAAAATCTTCTTCAGACATGTCCGTATTCTGTTTACTGATATCAAATTCAAGTGAATCTATTTCATTATCAATTGAACTGTCATTATTTGATGTGTTAAGAAAGTTAAGTTTTTTTTGTGTATTCGTAACTATTTCTCCGTTGAGATCAACGTTTAGACTTTCTCGTGCTTCCAACAATCCTGCTTCAAAAAATGTATTAATTTAGTTTATTTAATAATTAAGGGAAAGTATAAGGCCAAAAATAAAATAAAATCTAATTATGGAGTGATGGATGTTATCATGAATAAAATAGTTAAAATATATTTACCTGACATTTGCTCTAGCTGTTTCCAAGCTTCAAATAAACCTTCTTGTTTAACATCTCCAGTCCAACATGTTTTTAATTCATGCATCCTGAATTCTTCTAATGCACTTTGTGAAATTATATTTTTTTCCTACATTTCTAAAAATGGTTGAGCGTTATTATCCGGACACTTAACGAAAATAGTTTTATTAGTATTATAAAGTTTGTCAACAGCATCGGAACTTATTGCACCAGGATTAAATGGAACTAATCCACACGCTTTGAACCTATTGACAATAAACTCTGTATAGTATTTTGAATCCAAAGCCAGTTTTAAAATATGAGCAAAATCTGATCGCTCAACATTTTTTATGATATTTGCTTTCCTCCAAGTCTCATTACATTTTTGGTACTGATCTTTCAGTGAATTAAATAAAGATATCCCCATACCCAAAGCAGATGGGGAATTTGTAGCTAATTTGTAGTAAATTTGTAGTGAAAAAATTAATTTTGTAGGGCCCTTCTATCATAAAATATGCACGGATGTGCCAGCTTTATATCAAGCTAGCACATCTTCCCGCTATGCTAGGCCCGTATGGAGGCAAAAAAGGCATGATATTTTGTAGCTCATTTGTAGCTTTAAGGAGGTTCACTACCTTAAGGAATTAACAGATCATTTTTGTTAAAACTTAGTATACTGGTCAATAAAGTAATAATTGGAATTCATGTAAAGTTTTAAGGCCTTTGGTTCTATCTAAACCGAGAAATCAATGAAACAAATTTTTCGACTTTAACACGGCCTCTTATGGAAAATCGTGAAAAACGGCTACTTAATCATAAAATT
>JAPYYV010022783.1:0-13111 GCA_030522625.1 Copidosoma aretas
GTGGTAGTGGTAGTGGTAGTGGTAGTGGTAGTGGTAGTGGTAGTGGTAGTGGTAGTGGTAGTGGTAGTGGTAGTGGTAGTGGTAGTGGTAGTGGTAGTGTTAGTGGTAGTGGTAGAGGTAGTGGTAGTGGTAGTGGTAGTGGTAGAGGTAGTGTCAGTGGTAGTGGTAGTGGTAGTGGTAGTAGTAGTGGTAGTAGTAGTAGTAGTAGTAGTAGTAGTAGTAGTAGTAGTAGTAGTAGTAGTAGTAGTTGTAGTAGTACAGTAACGAACGTTTTTCAAGTTTGTTATACCATCGATTTGATAGCTGATTTCGCAACTTATCAATGGTTGGTCAGACTAATTTTTTTTTTTTGCATGGCTTTTAGTGCTGCAGTATCCTCTTTGCGGGGTACCAGCCAGATTCGCCTCCATTGACGGAAAATCACGACTCAAAAAGTCAAGCTCTTCGGCGTATGTGACATAATTTCAATTTCACATTTTAATTTACAGGGTTTTATGTAGTTCAAATTACATTGCTGCGAGATTTACTTTACTATCCTGCTTCCATCATAAAAGAACCTGTTGGTTGGGTTAGGCCGAACATGTTAGTGTCATTTATTTTGATTGGATTGAACAACCATTCGGTTACTATAATCACATTAAAAATTTATGTAACTTATTAATAATTACTGAACTACTTTTAACTATATTTTGGAGTTGACGAATTGTTTTAATGTACTATTATTTAACAATTGTCATTTTGTTCGCACAGTACAGCGACACCGAAACTTGGGACATTAGGAAAATGTAAAAAATCTTTAGTTTCTTGACAAAATGTGTTTTTCCAAATTATTAACATGAAACGACTAAAGCATTGCTCTGAAAATTATAGGAAATATAATACCAGCTTTTTTTCGCCTTCTACCACCGACTGATCGCCGATAACACAACAGCAAACAGTAACCAGCATTTATTTGGTTTTGTCCAGTAATTAAGAATCCTTTGCTTGCAAAAGCATTTTTATTTCATACTTAGGAATATATTAATTGAGTTTGATTACCACTAGCAACTCGGATGCTACTTTTTCAAGTATCCGAATATCGTGCATATTACCCTACTAATGACATTTTCGGAGCATTCGTCAACGTTCCAGTTAATTATAGATCCAAGTGTCCAACAGCGCATTCCCTACCAGCGCAAAAACTCTCAAAAAATCGAGTTAAAAATTACGTAAAAGTAAACAAATAACTACGTGATTTACAGGAATGCTGTAGACTCCGGGGGGGAGCTAAGGGGCCGCGAGGGAAGCGGCGGGAGTGGGAGGGCTGGAACTCACATCTTTTTATATAACTATGTAATATAGAAAGATACATATGTATATATACATTCATGTATACATACATATTTATCTATATTATACCGTTGTGTATACAAAAGTTACTCCCAGTCCCCCCGCTGCCCCACAGTTCTCCCTCGAATCACGTTGTTATTCGTTTATTTTAACGTGATTTTAAACCTAATTTTTTTTGGGTAAGCTACCCCAGCTCCGGTTCTAGTATTCGTTGTAAAAGCAGTAGTATTAGCAGTAGTAATGGTAGTCGTAGTAGAAGTAGTAGAAGCATCAGTAGTACTTGTACTATTAGTAGCTGTATTTGTATTAGTAGTAGTATTAGAAGTAGTAGTAGTAGTAGTAAACGTAGCTGTTGTAGTGGCCGTATTAGTAGTCGTTTGAATAGTAGTATTAGTAGTAGTGTTAACAGTAGTTGTAGTAGTGGTTGTATTATAAATAGTAGTGGTAGTAGCAGAAGTATCACATGATGTAGTAGTAGTATGAGTAGTAGTAGTAGTAGTAGTAGTAGTAGTAGTAGTAGTAGTAGTAGTAGTAGTAGGAGTAGTAGTAGTAGTAGTAGTAGTAGTAGTAGTATATGTAGTAGAACTGGTAGTAGTAGAAAAAGAGATGTAAAAGGAGTCGTAGTATAAGTAGTAATAGAAGCAGTAGTATCACTAGTTGTAGTAGTAGTAGTAGTAGTAGTAGTAGTAGTAGTAGTAGTACCAGTCGTAGTTGTAGCAGTAGTAGTAGTAGTTGTAGCAGTAAGCTGATATGTCATAACACTCAGTGCAGCTCGGTTTCGCATGGATCATCAGGCCAACATCCACTCTCTCTTCTCCTCCTTGATTATTGACTGGGCAAGCCCGTCTACAGCCCTCTACGCGTCGATGTCACTTAACATGACATCGACGATGTTTTCAGGCGTCAAGGGCCAACCAAGTCGATCTCCTCGCTGCTGACGCTGCTCCTGCCACCTAGCACACAGAAAGACAGTGTGCTCCGCTGTATCATCTACCCCAGGGCAGTAATCGCAACTTGATGTTGCTTTCACCGCCATGCGGTGGAGATAGACATTGAACTGCCCATGGCCAGAGAGCAACTAGGTAAGGTAGTAGTTTACCTCGCTATGCTCGCGCTCCAACCACGGGCGCAGCACTGGTATAAGTCGGTGTGTCCACCTTCCCACCACGGCCTTATTCCACCCCTGCTGCTAGCTTCGCAGACTCTCTTCCCTTTTCTCGGCCTCATCCTCGGTCCTTTCTGAGAGAAACCTGGCCCTCCGCTCTCGCGCTAAAAGTACGATGGGCAGCTTTATCAACCCTACCGATCCTAAGCTACTCAGTCTTTTTGTGACTATTCGGTAGCCTAGGCCCTAGGTGTCCCTATCGATCTCAGCAATAAGCTCGCGCCAACAACGGGTCTTGCTGACCCTAATTGCCCTCACCTGTTTATTCCTCGCATCCTTGTAAAGTGTCACCGCTTCCTCTGCGTCTTCCTGTCACTGGTGGTGTTGGGATCTGCGTCGGAGTTGGTGACACTCTCTCCGCAAGTCAGCGATCTCTTCGGTCCACCAGTAGCTCGGTTTCCGATTTAATCTGGCCGATCTTCGAGGTATACACGCACCAAACAATTTTTTGATGCATTTCATGGTGCGTTTTACCAGCTGCTCGGCCTCCGCTGGACATGTGATGGTGTTTAGATCCACTGGGGGCGGCGCGCCATCTAGAGCTTCACGCAGCGCCGGTTGATTAAGACGCGCTATGTCCCATCCAGTGGCTCGCTCGCAGAGCGCTTCACGCGATACCACACCACTCAACTCATCCAGTTCAAATGCAATGAACTGATGGTCGCTTGCCGAGTAGTCCTCCAAAACTCGCCAGGTGGACACTCACGCTGCCATGCCTGGCGTTACGAGCGTCACGTCGACAATCGAACCCCAGGTTCCAATTCGTCTGAACGTCACTGTATCACCAGAGTTTAACACGGTGAGGTCGAGGCTTGCAGCCATTTCCAACACCGCCCGCCCTCTGGCATCGGTTTGCGTCTCGCCCTAAACGGTGGCCTTGGAGTTGAGATTGCCAGTGAGGACCACGTCGCCCATCCCCACAAACACCCGAACGGCATCCTCGAGTCCAGCGAGCTGCTTCCGAAAGACACCAATCGGTATGTTGGGAGGGATGTAGCAACTTACGCAGGTAACCCGGCCGCTCCTGATCCACGCAAAACCATCTCTGGCTCCAGAACCTGAAACCGGAAACGTATCTGTTTCGCAGACCACAACGGCCGCGATACCCGTTTGATCGCCGTACTAGCATGTCCCTGGGCTGTTACAGTACTGCCTAATCATGAGCAAAGCAGCTCTTCAGTTCCGTGAGTACTGGTCCAGTAATGTCTGCGAGAGCTAAGACCTCTGCAAGTTATCCTGCAGGATCAGCGCCATTTCTGCTTTTACGCTCCCTTAGCCGCCTGCCGCACTCTGCATCCCACCGATCCAGCAGCGTGGCAGATGTCTGGCCTCAGGTTCATGTCCTAGCACAAGTAGCACTTCACCTCCTTTTGGGAGCAGCTACTGGCCACATGACCCGCCTGTCCACACCTCCAACACGCCCGCAATCGGTCGGTTCCGTTGCATTTACTTGCAACATGAGCAAAGCCTAGGCACCTGAAGCAGTGTTCAGCCTTTACTTTGGGCCAAATCCTGCAGTCAACCCATCCCAGGGTTGCTGCGGTTGACGCGGATGTCTCCATGTAGGTAACCCGGTTGCCCCTAATAATTCCGGACGAAAGTCACACGGTAATGTCGGGGGCCTCACCCGCCTTCAAGCAGCCCTCGGCCGCCGCTACGACCTCTTTCCTCGTGACCAATGTGTCAACATCCTGGATCTCCCAGGACAGTTGTGGGGCAAGGGTCTGGATACCTCCAGCGTCTGCAACAGCATCGCGCAGTGCCGCGGCAAACCTATCCCAGTGTTCAGTGGAGGTGTCCTTTAGTTCAACAAGAACTACTCCAGCCCTTGTCTCACTTATGGCCCTTACCCTAGCTCCCATTTTGCCGACGTGAACCTTTTTCATGAGGGCCAGGACTTCGGCATACTTCCTGCCCTCTGCCGGTTTGACCAACACTACCTCTGGTCTGATGCTTGGGCGTTTTGCTTGTGCCTTATTGTAAGGCTTTTTTCCCGCCACTTTCTTTGTCTCCTTATTTGTCTTGCTCCTATTCTTTTTTTTAACACCTCAGTCCATATTTCTGGACCCTCCAGTGTCTTATTTTCTGCCCTTTTTTGTTAGATAGGAACAGTGGGATTTTCCCCGCTTCCAGTTCCATGACGAGGTTTTTTCCCATCGTCTATTGGACTGGGAGTACCTCTGTCGGTGTTTCTCTTCCTTTTCTTTTTTGCCTCTTTAGTTGCTAGGTCGGAGTTTGGCGGATTCTCCTGCTGATTTATCCGAACGCGGCAGAGGATATCCATCATCTTAACCGCTATTTCAACATTCGATTTTATGTCATTCTGAGTAGTGCCGTACTTCATGCACAGATCTTTCAGGGCTAACATAGTCTAATGCAGTGCATCAAGCAAAGCGTACTCCGAACTGGTCTACGGATCTTGTCAAGCCAGTTACTGTCCTCCAGTGGTGCCCGAGTTGACTGACTCTATGTCAGAGTCTGACAAATCCGTCAGGACCTCATCTGCTACTCCTAATCCTCCTGTGGTTGTAAATTTGAAAGCCATACCTGTAATGAGACATTCATCCCAATATGCCCACCGACCCATCTGGATCCCTCCGTCTATAAGGGCAGCCGACGTGGCCTCCCCAGCACATATCTGAAAGAGGCGGCGCCGAACTGGGTGCGTAATATCGAGGTATAGCACGCCCTGACACGCTAGCCTACCTCCACTCCCTCGAGCTTCACACCTCAACCAAGGGGGTATACTCTCCAGATAGTTTCCGGCAGACATCACGAGCCAGGACGCACTCGCCAGGACTAGACTAGGCGGATCGAGAAAGCGACTGGACGACAGCATAAATTCGCAAGGCGAAAGCCAATCAGAACGTCGCAACCGCTGGCTACCCCGCCCAGACCAACAAGAGCCCCGCCGAACCGCATCATCGAAGCCAAGCACCCCACCCACCCAGAATGCAGCCCAAAGCCGGTTGAATGGACCTGGCTAGGTCTCCAGCCTCCTGGCTTGCAGTCAGCAGGAGCCAAAGACAGCTTGGGACACCTCGGCACGCCACCTCGGATATGCCTAGCTGCCCAGGATCTCCTTTTAGCCGCTCACGGGTCGCACTGCACGGCAAACACGGTGGGCCCATTAACATTTATTTGAGAAGTCTCAGAAATGGTATGTAAGTGTCTGTGTGTATGTGTCGTTATTGCAGTCAGCAACAGAACCACAAGGACCCATCCGACCTACCCGCCAGCGCACAATCACAAGCCTGCGATCCAGGAACCCAGTACCAGCTGGTTCCTCCTGTGCTTTGTGGTGCAAGCCACAATATAGTCACTTCAGTAGTAGTAAGCTAGCGTTAAACAGCCCACCACGTATTCTATATTCTAGAGACGTACAGCCTTTTAAGCGGTAGTAGCCCAGAAACATCCAGGACATACCATTGGCCTTACATCCCGGAGATCCCTTAGCACAAGCATGCAGCAAGGCCCCAACGCGACATCCCAAACGAGAGAATCCCACCAAGTCCCGTAGCTTTTATGTCAGTGTAATGCGTGTACATAAGAGAAATGTATTTACCGCCACTAACCTCTATATATGGCTAGTCGGTGTGCCGTCAGTTCTTTAAAGCCCTCTTACCCGACCTAGGCTGCAAGCAGCAAAGTCTACGACAAGGTAACGCAAACCATTGAGAGCTAGTAGTAGTAGTAGTAGTAGTAGTAGTAGTAGTAGTAGTAGTAGTAGTAGTAATTAAAGTAGTATTAGTGGTAGCAGGCGTACTAGTAGCTGTTGTAGAAGACATATTAGTAGGCCTTTTAGAAGTAGTAGTAGTTGTAGTAGTAGTAGTAGTAGTAGTAGTAGTAGTCGTAGTAGTAGTAGTCTTAGCAGTAGTCGCAGTATTAGTGGTATTTGTAGTGGCAGTCGTAGTAGAAGTAGTAGATGTTATAGTATAAGTAGTTGTGGGGCGGTAGTTGTAAATGTAACATTAGTAATAGTAGTAGTATGTGTGGTAGAGAAAGTCGTAGTAAAAGTAGTATAGGTAGTAGTAGTAGCAGCAGTAGTAAATGATATTAGTAAAAGAATGAGTAGCAGTAGTGTAAGTAGTTGTAGTAGAAGTAGTAGAAGTGTCAGTAGTAATAGACATTGTAACACAAAAAATATAAGTATTTGTAGCTGTAGTAGTAGTAGTAGTAGTAGTAGTAGTAGTAGTAGTAGTAGTAGTAGTAGATAAAAAGTTAGTAGTAGGAGCAGCAATAATAGTAGTAGTAGAATAATAACTAGTAGTTGTGTAAGAAGTAGTCGTAAAAGTAATAGTAGCAGTATCAGTAGTCATAGTCGTCATAGTATAAAAAGTAGTACTATAATTAGCTGTAGTAGTAGTAGTAGTAGTAGTAGCAGCAGTAGTAGTAGTAGTAGTAGTAGTAGTAGTAGTAGTAGTAGTAGTAGTAGTAGTAGAAGTAGTAGTAGAAAGTAGTAGTAGTAGTAGTAGTAGTAGTAGTAGTAGTAGTAGTAGTAGTAGTAGTAGAAGTAGTAGTAGAAGTAGTAGTAGTAGTAGTAGTAGTAGTGTTAGCAAAAGTAGTAGTGTTAGGAGTGGCTATAGTTTTTTTTTTTTTTTTTTTTTTTTTTGGTGGTAGAAGGAAAGATACATTTACGCACACCGCAGGGTCTACGCTAGTGTAGGACTTAACGTGAATTCCTCTAATAAGAATAAAAAAAAAAAGAAAAAATAGAAAAAAAAAAAAAAATTCTAATAGAAAGGATCCAGCAATACCCACTAAATAACCCCTTATTCCGCGTGGCTTTTGTTCCATCCCGGAACCGCGTTAGCATTACTTCAGAGTGAAGCCACCAGGGAGGACATAGTACCTCACAGCATTGTCGAGCAAGTTCGAACACCAATCGCTGGCATGTGCCAACCGACCACGAGCCCTGAAAAGGGCACGAGGTCCCCCTTGGGTCAGCACATTTCGTCCAACCTTCCAATCCGCCAGCTTTTGGGCAACGTGCGTCTCCTTCCTGATAACGACTTTGCCGTCAGCGCAGCTTAAATCTGCACGAGCCACGCTCTACACTCGCCCTGAGAAGGACGTGAGGTCCTTGGAGGGCAGCATCCTTGTTCAGCCTCACCGCAGGTTTGTTTTGCGCACGCCTGTTTTTCGTTCGGGGCTTCTCCCTGCTGATAAGCCACGAGGCTCAGCGCAGCGTGAATACGCACAAATTATCCTGCCTCCTCACTGGCCACGCAACCCAGGGCACTCTCTACGTGGGGCCCCCACTCGTCGTACAGCAGCCCTCTCTTCTTCCTTATTCAAGCGGATAACCGCCTGGACACAGTCATTCACAGCCCTCCATGCGTCCTCGGTGCCAAGCATCTGGAGGACGATATTTTCAGGCGTAGGTACCATGCCTAGACGGTCCGCCAGAAGCTTGCGCTCTCGGTGCCACCTTGTGCACACGAAGAACGTATGCCCGACGGTATCATCCATCTGAGGGCAGTAGTCGCATCTGGGGGTTGCTTTTACCGCCATCCGATGGAGATAGGCGTTGAACTGACCGTGTCCGAAGAGAAACTAGGTGAGGAAGTAGTTAACCTCACCGTGATGTCGCTCTATCCACGGCCGCAGGTCAGGAATCAGCCGATGCGTCCATCTGCCCACAACAGCCTTATCCCACTCCCACTGCCACGTCGTCAACGTTTTCTCGTGCCTGTCGTCATCATTTTAGGCACAAGGAGACAGAAAATTCTCCCTGCGCTCCCGGGCCAAAAACACAACGGAGATCGTTCGCGCAATTACCATAACAGCTGCGGAGGAAACCGTGCGGTAAGCGCACGTGATCCGAAGAGATCGGAGACGCTGTACAGGGGTAAGCTTTCTACGGACATCCTGTCTCAACCGCGCATCTTCCCATCCCTCCGAGCCGTATAGTAGTATCGAGTTAGCGACCGACACCAGAAGCCGTCTTTTGGCCTCTCGCGGGCCACTAAAATTCGGCATCAACCAAGACAACGCTCCCGCAACCTTGGCGGCCTTTTCCGCTGCTCTTTTGATGTGCTCCCAGAAGGTGAGCCGAGAGTCGACCCACACTCCCAGGTAGCGCACCACCGTGCTCGCGCATATCGCCTCTCCCGCAACGTTCACGTGGAAATCCGTGCCGAACCATCTCTGCCTGGCGAGAACAACCATTTCCGTCTTTTGGATCGCCAGTTCAAAACTGTGATCCCACAGCCACTCCGCCACCATCGCGACTGCCCATCCTATCTTGCGCTCGGTCTCCTCGCGGGATCTTGCCGTGAAGTGCGACGCGATGTCATCAGCGAAGCCTGTCAGGCCGACCCCCGGAGGCATTTTCAGGCGCAACAGATCATCGTAGACGAGGTTCCAGAGGTCCGGGCCCAGTGCAGATCCCTGCGCAACCCCCGACGTCAGTCGCCTCTCCCTCTGTCCCACCTTGGTGTCGTACCGTAGAACACGATCCTGAAGATAGTTATCAAGGATCCTTCTAAGGTAATCCGGTACATTCTGTCTCCTCAATGCCTCTCTGATGTCGGACAAGCGAGCCGAGTTAAAAGCATTCTTGACGTCAAGTGTCACCAGAACACACGCACTTTTCGTTTTATGAGATGTTGCCCATGCTTTTTTGACCGCCTCTAGCACCTCGCCCATAGCCATGACCGTCTAACGACCCTGACGGAACCCATACTGGTTGTCCGAAAGGCTGGTTACCTCTCGTATGTGAGTTCGGATCAGCCTCTCGAACAATTTTCCCGCAGTGTCCAGCATACACAGCGGCCGAAATGACGACGGGACCAGGGGGGGTGGCGAGCCTTTGGATCTGCCAACGTCCACTGAACACACCGACACGCAGACACGCGTTGAACATGTCCAGCAGAACGTGCGCTTTTCCGGGGCAATGACCTTCAGGACTTCGGCTGGCACCCCGTCGGGACCAGGGGCCCTTTGACCAGGCGTCCCCGACACAGCCGTCCTCCATTCATCAAGCGTGAAGAGAGAGACTTCTCCCCCTCTGATGCACTCCCGACTCTCCCCAGAGTGTTCCGGGAAGAGGCAGGAGACCACGCTCTCCATAAAGGCAGGCTCCATCGGGGCCACAGGATCGGAACCTCACAGTCTTTTCAGCGCGATTCGATATCCCAGACCCCACATGTCTCTGTCCACCTCTGCGATGAGTTTGCGCCAACACCGGTTCTTGCTCACCTTGATTGCCCTAATTAGGTACTTTTTTGCTTCCCTGTGCGCAGCAGCAGCCACCTTCGCGTCTGCACGGCTTCTATGTCGCTGCGCAACACGCCGGAGACGCTGCACCTCCCCGCACAAGTCGGCGATCTCGACCGTCCACCAGTAGCACGACCGCCGCCCTCGTCTGGTGTTCCTTTTTGGCATACACGCGTCACACCATTTCTTGACTCGCCTTATGGTGCTCTTCACCAGCACCTCGGCTCCTGCCGTGTCTGAGATATTATTTAGCTCAGCAAGAGGTGGTGCGTCTGCTATGGCTTCCCGCAGCGCACCTCGATTGAGTTTGGCCACGTTTCACCCAGCAGCGCGCTTTCGAGGCGCTTCGCGTGGATACGCACCGTTTTCTTCGCTTATCACGAAGGAGTCATACTGGTGGTGGACTGCTGTGTACTCCTCCAGGACCTTTCAGACAGTCATTTTCGCCGCTACACGTGGTATCGCGAGCGTCAGGTCAATGATCGTTCCCCTGTTGCCGGGCCGCCTGAACGTTGCTGAACTTCCCGAGTTCATGACAGTAAGATCAAGCTTTGCGGCCATCTCAAGCACTGCCCGTCCTCTGGAGTCGGTTCTCGGCGCTCCCCAAGCGGTGGCCTTGGAGTTCAAGTCGTCGGCCAGGACCACTTGGCCAGTTTCTCTGCACATGCGTACAGCGTCCTCGAGTTCGGCGAGCCACTCTCTAAATACGCTAATCGCTATGGTAGGGGATATGTAACAACATATATAGGTCACGCGTCCACACCTGATACACACGAACCCTGCTTCGCCTCCGGTATTGGAGACGGGGAACTTGTCGCTGTGTACCAGGATGGCCGTGCATCCAGTCCTGTCGCTGTACTAGCCACGACCCGGTAATTTGCGGGACGACTCGTTTATAAATAGCATACACACACTCCGGGCCCGTGCGTACTGGTCCAGCAAGTCATGCTCAAGCACAGTCCTATCCAAGTTTACCTGCAGGATGAGCGCCATTTCCTTTTGGTCGCCACTGCAGCTGCCTTCAGGGCTCCGCACCCGGCAGACCCAGCAACATGGTAAACGTCTGGTTTTGGGGTCACGCTCTCGCACAAGGAGCAGCTCACATCTTTTTGGGAGCAGCTACGTGCCACGTGGCCCTTCTGTCCACACCTCCAGCACGCTCAGGCCCTGCTAGGCCCGCCACATTGGCTAGCAATGTGCTTAAAGCCCAGGCACCTGAAGCAGCGCTCGGTTCTGGATTTTGGCCGCATCCTGCATCTGACCCACCCTAACCTTATGCGGTTCTCTTTATCGAGGGCCACTGCCGCCGTCGCAGGGGCCTCCACGTAGGCGACACGATTGCGCCTTACCGTCCTATCCGACAGTCGCACTACAATGTCAGGAGATGTATCGTCTTTAAAACCTCCGCTGACGGCTGCCAGGACGTCCTTCTCTGTCACCGTCGGATCTCGAATATCCCAGGTCAGGCGTGGGGCCAGACACCGAACGTTTCCAGCATCCGCGAACGCATCGCGACGCTCGGACGGAGTGTCCCTCAGATGGACCAGAACGCCACCCGCTCTCGTTTCCCTGACGGACCCTACCTCGGCCCCCAGCTCCACCACATCGACTCTCTTCGTGAGGGCCAGGACATCGGCGTGTTTTCTGCCCCCTGCCGGTTTGACCAGAATCGCCTCTGGCCTGGTCCTTCGTCGCGGCTCCTTTAGGACACTAAGAGGGGAATTTTTCCAGCTCACGTCTTCAGATTTCTCTCTGCTTTCTTTGGTCTTCTTTTGAAGACCTTTTTTTCTCTTTACTATCTTAAATTTGTCCTTCTGCTCTTCAACCTTTTCTGGCTGTTCTTTTATTGGAACAGAAAGGGTTTCCCTGCCCTTAGCCTTTTTTTTCGCATTTGAGACCGATGCCTTAGGGCTCGGAGTTGCTCCCGCATCATCTCCTCGTTTCCTCTTGGTCTTTGCTGACTTGGATAGGACTGGTACTGAACCTGCCCCACCTTTGCACCTCTTTCTGAGTAGAAGCAGGCGGTCGGCCATCTCAGCAGCCTTCCCGATGCTCGTCTTGATGTCCCTTTGAGTGGTGTCATACTTATCACTCAGGACCCTCAGAACGGACACGACATCGCAGAGCATTTCAACCAGCTCTTCCTCGGTAAGCTCAGGCGTGCCACTCGGTCCGGCCGCTGTCGCAGCGCCAGCGTCAGAGGTGGCTGACTCATCATCTGAGTCAGTACTCACTCCAGCCAGCCTCTTCGTCATCCACTTCTCCAAATCCTCCTTGGTTGTCGATTTAAAAGCCATGCCTGTATCAGGTATTTTCGTCCCAAGATCCCCGCCGACCCATCTAAATCCCTCCGTCTATGGAGGCTGCCGGCGTGGCCTCCCCAGCACATGTCTGTAGGAGGCGGCACCAGACCAGAAGGGTAATCCCGAGATATAGCACGTCCTGACTACGCTAGCCCACCTTCACTCTTTCAAGCATTGCACCCCAACCAAGAAGTGATTCGCTCTCTGGAGAGTTTACGGCAGACATCACTAGCCAGAACGCACTCTCCAGGACCGGGCCAAGCAGATCGGGAACTCGACCGGACTACGACACGCCCAGGCAAGGTGATAATCAGCCAGAACGTGGCAACCAGTGGATACCCTGCCCCGACCAACCAAAGCCCCCCCGCACCGCACCGCCGAAGCCACACACCCCTCCCACCCGGAACGCGGCCCAAAGCCGGTTGACTGGACCTGGCTAGGTATCCAGCCTCTCGTCTTGCAGTCAGCAGGAGCCAAAGACAGTTCGGGGCTCCACGGCGAGCAGCCTCGGATGTGCCTAGCTGCCCAGGATCTCCTTTTGGCCGCTCACGGGTCGCACCACACGGAAAACACGGCGGGCCCCTTAACCCGGGGCCAGCCTCCTTAGAGGAGGGCATTGACGTTTATTAAGGAAGTCCCAGAAATGGTAAACTGGGTGGAAATGTACTGTAGGTGTGTACGATTGTGATGTTTTCCTGTGTCAGTTCCGCGTTCATAAAGATGCAGTCACGGACACGGGAAGGTGCTAGTGTATGTGTATGTAAGTGTTTTGAGGATTATGTTTAGGGATGGAGGACATTGGAAACGTGTCAGCCGAAATAATGTGTAGTAAGTGTTTGTGTGTATGTGTAGTGATTGTGGACAGCAACGGAACCAGTATCAAACGTCCGCCCAACCCGCCAGTGCCCAACCACGAGCTCGTGATCCAGGAACCCGGTACCAGCTGGTTCCTGCTGTGCTTTTTGGTGCAAGCCGCCATATAGTCTCCTAAGTAGTAGTAAGCTAGTGTTAACTAGCCCACCACGTCCTTTTTGTTTCTGAGACGTCCAGCCTTTTAAGCGGTAGTAGCCCAGAATTATCCAGGCCACCGCAT
>JAPYYV010022784.1:0-12244 GCA_030522625.1 Copidosoma aretas
CGTCCACTTTATTTTAAAAAAAAAATCGTCCGGATCGGTTAAGATTTGAGGAGCAGGCAGATTTTTTAACGAAAAAAGTGCTTTTTGCACCACTGTGCGGCATTACGAATCGAATGCAAAAAATCCCATCGTAATACATCTTACTGCGCCAATTTGATGCTTTATTTCTTCGACTATAAATCAGGGACCGCAGAGCGAAGCCTGTAAGTGGAATATGATATGCGTTATAATTTTGTATATTTAACTGATGTAAAAATTAATTCTTATAAGTTTTTATGTTAGGATAAAATAATTTTCTTGTTAAATTCCGTTACAAGCGGTTTGTTTGTATTGATTTAAGGTAAACTTAATTTGAAGTCTAGATGATACAAGAAAGGAAAACGTAAAAGGATGTATAAATCTGTACGGAATGAATAAATAAATAAATAAATAATATGAGTAAAATTATGGTCTGAAAATGACTTACACTTAGTCGTGACTAAAGTGTGTGAAGAAAGGTAGTAGTCACCTAATAAAAAAAAAAAAAAAAAAAAAAAATGATAATACATTTATATTGCTGTATAAATTAATAAATTAATGGAAATAAATATCTATCTGTTATCTGCTACTTAATTTCTATGTATTATGCCTGATTTTATTGTTTAAAAATCAATTAACATCAGATTTTATATCAAGGTTACCAGTTGTTTTTATACCAGTTGTTTTCTAAGTATCCACATAGTCTTTGAATTGAACTTTTTTTGAATATTAATTTTTTTTTTTTTTTAATATTGTTTTTAAGCATGGTGGGATATTTTTATTCTTTAGAAACGTTCTTTAAATTTTGAAATGTATGAAAAAGTGTGCAGAAATTCGGAATCTAAAAATTTCCTATACATATGGTTAGAGATAATAAAAGTAGAGATAACCGCATTTATGCAAGTTTAAAAGCTGCAAAAAATAAATATAAGTGTTAATTTATTGTTTTTATTTACGTTATTTTGGACGGTCAAGATAGAACTACTGATACAAATAAATTAATTTTTGTATTTGTTTAAATTTACCACCATAATCTATGAAGATAATTACGATATTACTTTCTAATTTTAAAAATTCGTAAACTTTAATAATGTGAGCTACTGTATTTGATTCGCCGTTTTATATTTTTCTTGTCTCGAACTATAATTTAATATCAGTTATCATTATTACTTAGAACCACTTAAAAGTTCCGTGTTAAATGTATTGTAATTCATATCAAACATTATTTTACTATTTTACAGGTCCAAATAGTTCTCAAATTTTCTTTATCATACGCTTTTTTTACCTCTTAAGTGGTGCTATCTACGCAAATTTTTAAGGAGGCTTATTTTACTTAATATATTACGTAGATTACAAATATATTTTGTAATTGGCAAAGTTAGTCAAGTTTTTAAATAAAGCCGCCATATTTGATCGGCCATTTTGCATTTTTCGAATGTATTACTATATTCGATGTCAATGACACCAATTATCTTTAGTCACTCAGAAGTTTTGTGACAAAATAATTATAATTTATGTCAAATCCATTTTACTACTTTATCGGGCCAAAGAGTTCTCAAAATTTATGGATTTTTTCATAGAAAATGGTGCTTCGTAAGAAAAGTTTGCATGACATACTGTTACCTTAAAATTTTACGTTAATTACGATTATATATGTAATTGGAAATATTCTATTGTTTTAATATTTTATGCTGCCATATTGGATCCATTTTGAGTTTTGTCAATTTCACATTTGATTTTTAATTAGCGATCCTAATAATGATAAAAGCTCTTAACATTTTTTTCTCACTTATGGAACAAGATAGAACGTGAATATGGTGTAATTTAATCTTCAGCACCAAGTTCAAGAAGAACCAATTTTTTTTATCCCGCTTCACGTATTTGAACGCCCGGTATATCTATTTTTGTACTAGACGGTTATTTATTATTTTATTTCTAAATAACAATAAATGATATCAATGGTATGGGCAGGCAGTGAAAAAATATTACCTTCTAAAAGCTTGTGAAGTCGTAGATATTATAGATTACCGTTTGACTTAAAGAACATTGAAAGTTAATTTCTAGAGTTTGAAATTAATAAGAAAAAATTAAGAAAAGTAAATTTGATTATATGAGGATCTTTTATGTGCAAGCTCAACCATGAGAGGGCAGCATACCCAAGCAGCCCTGTCATGGCGGCTCGCTAACCTACTGCACAGCCGAGGTGGGCACCTATCACGCGCGAAAATTAGAAAACCCAAAAACATCAATCTAAATTTTTGTTCCTCTTCAACCGAATAGGCCGAGTTCAATCTTCAACATAATCGTACAGGTCGAGTTTTGGAACTGTAAAACCTTTAAGCCCTACAATACTCAGTCCTTGTGACCAGGGGGATAGTTAATTAACAAAATTAGGTTTAATGATTATTAACTGATTGTCCCCCGGGATAACAGAGTTTTGGGAATTTGGTTTTGAAGTTTTCTGAGGATTAAGAACTCGGTCTGTCAAGTCATTGGGGATCAAAAAATTGAATTTAAGTTTTTGAATTTTTGAATTTTGGCGTGACATAGGTGCCAACCTCGGCCATGCAGTAGGTTAGCGAGCGGCCATGTCAGGGCTGTTTGGGTGTGCAGCCCTCTCATGGTTGATCTTGCGCATGAATGATCCTCATAGGATGAAGCTTCAATGATTTTAAAGAAAGCATTAGAAATTGTTGATAAATCTCTACAATATTTTTGTAATCATTATGAACCTTTTAGAAATAAATTAATAGTTTTGAAAATAGTAACAGAAGTATAATAATTTCTACAACGATTAAATGTTCATATTTATTGTCATTGTTAAATATTTTCAAATTACAAATCAACATGCGATCAATAGACAAACACTTTTCAATATTATAATTAAATATTGTATATTGACAGATTAAAAATTTTAATGTTCCAGAAAATTGGATATCAACTGATGTATGTTTAAAAATATTCAGAAATCTCTCAAATTTGACAACAAATAAGTAGCGCAATATTAACAACTCATAACAAATACACATTATTCTTAAATAATAT
Source organism: Copidosoma aretas (assembly GCA_030522625.1). Lineage (NCBI taxonomy): Eukaryota > Metazoa > Arthropoda > Insecta > Hymenoptera > Encyrtidae > Copidosoma > Copidosoma aretas. Next base: position 3,064 of record JAPYYV010022784.1, read on the forward strand.
AATTTGAAATAATATGGAAACAAATATTGTAACGTATAGTGTATACAAGGCTACTTGTAAGGGTGTTGATAAATCTGATGATGATATCTCTATTAATTTTCCAAGTGAAGTATAAAATAATATTCGAAAAGGTCTTCCATTACATAAATTAAATTAAAACGTAGGAGCGATAGTGATATTATTACGTAATTTAAGTATAAATAATGGTCAATGATATAAGGGGGGAGTGGGGGGTGCGAAGATTTAAAATCCTTACAACTATATATAAATAGATATATTCAATAGTTTTTTCATGCTTTTTAGGATAGATATTTATATTTTTATTCAATAAAATCACGTGAAACAATTACATTTTTAAAAAGAGGCAGAAGGGAGACTACGAGGGTCCTTATGGGTGGCACAGTGGAAGGAATAGTACAAATATAAGGTAAAATTATGTAGAAAATGTTTTACATGTGGTGTCAAGAAGTGCAGGAGGGCCTAGCTATACAAGTCCAATTCTTACAACTTTATAAGATAGGTATGTTGATACGCATATGTGTATTACACATATGTATATACCATAAGAATTCAATATTTTGTATTTAATGCAGATGTGTGTATTTATTTGTATGTGCGTCATCTGCGTGAACGTATGAAAACATGCGTATGTGTATGTGGAAAATTTAATCTCACATACCTTCTTAATGGTTCTAGGAAGTGCATGTTTCTTCTTAATCAATTTCAATTTTATTTACAAGTGGGAATATACATGTCTTATTATCTTTATAAGGTGCTTTAACGCATTTTAAATTTATTTCTTGAAGCAAACAACACGTAATCACAGAGCTTTCCTTAACGACGAATGAAAATTCACTTGAACTTATGTCTTCGTATTTACATATTTCTTCGTCCATAGTTTTTAGTAGAGTTCCTACAACAACGTACTTTTCATCCATTTCTGGCAAGCATTTAACTTTAACTAGACAGGAAATCTCAATAACTTGTTGATCCTTTGTTAATATACAACTATTGTTTCTCTTTATTAAACGCCGGTAAAAGGTGGAATGGAAAAGTACATTCCTGTACACAAATCGGTGATACTTTAAAGTCTCATAGTGTATGTCCATTTCCAGTTTATTTTGAATTAATAATTTTTCTGGTAATGATAGTATTATATTAGAAGGTTTTCCGAATATGTGGAGGTCATTTTTAAACTGTATACAATTTTTTATTTCACATTCATTCATTATTCTATTAAAATGATTTTTTGTTTTCTCGTTTGTACCTTCTTTATCCAGAGCTTTACTGTTATTCTTTACATATCTTAACCTAAAGAATTGTTTACATATTTGGTCCGGAATATACTGTGATCCATGCTGTAATTTGGATATGGTATGGTTGTAATTTTCAAATATAAAAGTCGACCAAGCCCAAATAGAACCATATTTCTTCACATACTTTGGGATGTGATACAATAAATGGATATTGTACTTCATCATACTCTTGCCATATAGTTTTTCAGTATTTACAACAAATACATTAATTGCTTTTTCAGCAAGTTTGTGGTCTTCACTTGTAATCTTAGATTTTAACAGCTTGCTTAGTCCAAAGACATAAAGGAATCAGTGCTTATAGTATCGCGGTGGTAATAAATTTTTAAGACATACTAAAGAATAATAGAGAGTAAAACTTTTCCATTTACTGGCTTTGTATTTGTTGTCATGTATACTTTGTGGAACTCGAGTTATCTCACAGGGAGGCTTAATACCTGACAAGGGCTTATTCAATTTCTCGAATTTAAGCCCTAAATACCAATCTTTGTCATGATTTCGACTACTTATCCATTCAGAGACGAACAGTTTTGTGACTCCCTCAAGACATGCATGCATGTAATCTGGAGGGAATGAGTGAATAATGTCGAAATTTAAGAGAAGAGATGTCACAGAAGGCCCTTTTACGCCATTCACAGGTTTTTTTTATTCAACTGCCATTTCTGCAAGCTGTATATGCTCATTTTTTGTTCGAGATTTAATTACCTGATGTGGATAGGCTCGTGCATGCCCTCTTCTAACAGCTACTACTTCTCCTTTGTGAAAGCAATAAGAGCAGCCACATTTGCCATTAAATTGATTTACATTCTGAATCATCGGCCGAGCAACAGAATCAACACAACACAAAATTGGATGCACTCTGATTCTTATTGGCTCTTTGTGAATGTATGTAGTACAAAGTATCCCTTCATCTTGTAACTTCACAAGTTCTTTGATAAATAGTTCAAGGTAAAAATTCATTTTTGGTTTTTTTGTACCGTAAAACAAACCACAAAGCATAACATTGTTTCTTCGTGTTCGATAATCCAGCTCATTGATAGGCACAGAGAAACACCATCAGAATTCCATGTTACGGACAAATCATTTGGCCCCATGACATTTAAAAACTTTTTATATACATCACCTGATACTACATCACTTTCATTATTACTTGTCCTCCTTAAAAGATTGTAGTTTTCAATGTTAACTAATTCTATGATTTGGTCTTCCAAAGGTATATAGATGAAATAGATTCCGTTCCTCTTTAAGTCAGCTCTTGTATATAAAATATCGCACCGATGACATTTTTGCGATTTGTCTATGAAATCAAGAATTATAAAGTGTTCTTCATCATAGCATTTTTGACAGTAAAAAATTTCTTTTATGTTTTGTCTAGGAAGCGGTTTGAGAAATTTGTATTTCGAGCGCAGTTCTTCAGGCGATTCTCCTTGTGGTACATGTAAACTAATAGTTTTCAACATTTGATCTAAAGCAACATCTGTCAAATTATGCCTTAAAGCATACGCCATAATAATCAATCGGCTTTCTTCTTTGGTTATCTTGGATCCGTCATAAAGAGGTGATATATCCTGTTGCAAGTTATTCATATATTATTTAATTATAAAACATTATTACTATGACAAAATATAGACTTGGTTAGTGGATGTGTAAGAGAGAGCATGTCCGCTCGAGTGGCTCCGTATTAACTTGCGTAAATCATGTAATCATGGTATCATAAACTTGGAAAAGTGCGCTAAATAGATTATTAATAGGGTAAGGTAAACGTTGTAATATAGTTTGTTAAGGAATAGGTAAATTATGTGCAGAGAGTTAGCAGGAAAACTCAGGCGCGAGATTTAAGGTTGGAGCGACTGTGTGATAGGCGGGAATTAGTGTACGTGCAGGAGACAGCGATAAGTAGATACTTATAGTTTAGAGATATTGAGTGAAATTAAAATGTATAAGGACAAGTAAAAATGTGAAGCAGCATCCAAGATAAGAAACGGAAAAATAAAGGAGGATATGGAAAAGAACCGTGGTAAGTTACATACGACGCTAGACAATGTGGTATAAGAAGTATCGGTTGATGACAAGTACGCTATTAATGTATTATAAGAATGAGTAGAAAAATAAAAAATGGACATGGATAGGTCGGCGCACGAGAAAGCTAAAGCTGAAAAGGTAAGAGCGGAATTAAACTTTTTAATGCAAGACATATCGCAGAGACTAGAGATGGTTGAGAAAAAGTTAGAGCGTATAGCTGCGAACGAGGATGAAAGATGGAAAATTATAGCAGAGGCAGAGCGCGCGCTGCTGGCACAGGAGCGGAGGGGCAGCAGTGTAGCTGGTGGGATGGACGTCTTCGATATCAACAAAGCAGGTAGGTCGATCTATTGACTACGAGCATATATATGTTTATTTATTGTGAATTATTCATCGTGCACCGTTCTTGGGTAACGGTGTTTTTGACAAAATGTATAAGTGTATTGTTGAAGAAAAAATTCAGGCGTCCTCAAAACAGTACCTAATCAGCTAAAAGTGGAAAATACGTGTGGCATCATATGGACTTGTCAAATCAGCTGTACGAGAGAAGAGGAGCCGGGCATAAATCAGCGTCGTATTAAAGTTAACGATAAATAAAAGCATAAATATGCTCACGTATTTGTGATATCTATGACACACGTGTGCAAGATTCAGTCATAACCATAGATTCTCATGTCAATAAAATGCATATGAAGGTTATGTATTACGTACTCCACACTAGGCTTACGTTTATGTTATAAAGTTTACTATATGACGGATGCTGAGTCATAATTGTTGTTCTGATTACACTATTATGTGTTTGGTACATCTTACTTGCTAGTTTACCTCCAGATCCTCATCTGTCGTACAGCTGATTTGTCAAGTCCGTATGATGCCACAAGTATTTTCCACTTTTAGCTGATTAGGTACTGTTTTCAGGACGCCTGAATTTTTTCTTCAGCAATGCACTTATACATCTTGTTAAATACACCGTTACCCAAGTACGGAGCACTATAAATAATGTACAATAAATAAAAATAAAATATTTTCCATAAGACACAATGTATTTATGCTGGAAAAATTAGTTTATGATTCCGGCAGTGGCGGCGCCACTCGAGATATGCTCGTAGTCAATAGTAGGAACACAGCGTTGAATGGCGTCAGCTTCTCAGAGTCCGAAGTAAGAAATATTAAGGAAGTTCAATGATTTTCTCAAAATCCAGAGAAAGCAATAAAAATTTCTGCAATATCTATTCAGAGGATCAGGAAACTGTATGAATTGTTTCAATATTTTCTACCACAAAAAATTTTTATTGATGAAAAATAGGCCATAACTGATTGCTGTCTTTAAGAGCTTGTTTTTAAGTTGAAATTCCATCGATAAAATAATTAAAGGTAAATAAATTTCAGAAAATTCACACAGTTTCCTGACACTCTAAATAGATATTGTTGTAAGTTTTACTGCAATCCCTGCATTTTAAGAAAATCATTGAACCTCCTTAAGCGTTTAGGTCAAGAGAGAGACCGGACTGATAGATAGAACAATATTGTGGTAAAAGTTTTAGGAATAGTCTCAGACGTTAAAGCGAGTACAGCAAATTTTTTAGCTGATAAGTTGAGATGAAAACATACATAAAGACATATTGGAAGTTAGAAAAGTAGCTAAGTTGTAATAGTAAAATTAAGTAGTTTTGTAAAAAACAAAGGTATTTAGCAAAGAAAAAAGAGTTTGTTCGGCTTGAGAGTTTATATTGATAATCATTTATTTCGAGGATATAAAATTATTAGAAAAGATGACTATAGCAAAAATAAAGAGTAAAAAACAGTAGTTTTCTTACGAGATTGGAAAGGCTTTAATTTGCGAACCGAGAGGTTTCCGGCACGAGCCGTAGGCGAGGGATGTAACGAGGTTCGCGAAGAAGCCTTTACGATCGAGTTACGAATGCTATTTTTCCAACCGAGGGTGTACCAAGGTTCCAAAAAGGCCCGAGGTAGGAAAAAATTATTTTCAATAAGTGGTACAGGTGGGAGGAGAGAGGCAGTAGAAAATGCAATGCGTAATATCAAGGCTGATGCAAATAACAGATAAGCCTCGAGTACGGAAATCGCATATAAGATAGTAATTAGACAAAGTAGTTTTCAATAACGGCCCAGATTAGGTGCGAGGGGCCCGTAATAAGTGATTCGGTAAAGGTGGGAAAACTTGTGCTTTGAAACTGCGCGGGAATTTTGAATAGGGATAGGGGTTTTTGGAATTTTATAGAAGAAAATAACTTTGCTAGTGTATGCGAAACATATCTAGAAGAATAAAGTTGGATTTATTTCCAAAACAAATTATCAAAATATTATGCATGGGATTGTGTGTCAGCAGTCAGGTAAAATAAAAAAGGGCGGACAAAAAGTGTTTTTTTTTAATAGGTTCAAGAAAAACCTGGATGGAAGGAGCGGTGTTGGCTCAGTGGTCAGCGTGCTAAGTGAGGAGGCAACACTGTTCTTAGGGGCTGAGGGTTCGATTCCCGGCGATTGCAGTTCGGATTTTTTCCGAAATGTTATCGGTGGGGATCGTATTCTTGACTCTGGCTGTTTCGAGGCGGATTTTCTCCCCAGAAAATCCTTCAGTGTGATTCTGGGTTTTTCCTTGCCTCACAGGTCTTAAAAAGCCTGGGTGGATGCGAAACAGTAATAGGAAGGGAAGAAGTCCGTATCAGGTATGATTCGAGGAAAGAAAAGGCAAGACAGCTGCATGTGTACATCTAGAGGCAAAAGCATATAAATTAAAGTAAAAAAAGGGATAAAAAAGGAAATAAAGTTAAAAAAAGAAGGTAGGTGTTAGACGTAACACAGAAAAAGGCAAGAGATATATACATGTACACCACAACTAAAAACATAGGCAAGAAAAGTACACTGACACGGAAAAGATATAGAAGCCAAAGAGATTTGGGCACCACCTTCACACTAAAGGTGGTGAAAGGCCCTCGTTGCGAAACCTACAGCGTAGGTAGTCAGCGGTTAACGAGTTTTAAAAAAAGAAAATCATGGATGGGGAACAGGGAAGAGTTAGACATTTGTGTTATATAAGGTATAGTTAAGTTTACGGTTGAATTAAATGAAAAAAAATTAAATGTATGGTCGGTGTACTATTCTGGTAATTTAAGGAAGGTACAGAATTCCTTATAAAGTACAGAATTCAACAATTTTAATGAGGCAGAGCATGCAATTATTGGGTCAGACTTTAACATAAGGACGGGTAATCTTGGGAGATTCTTAGATGTAGAGGTAGGATGTTTGAAGAAGCGGAATGGTAAAAATAAAGCCATTACTAGCGAGGGAGAGCAAATTATTGAAGTCATTGAAAATAAAAGTCTCCCAATTTAGAACGAACGGATGGTTAGTGATAAAGAGGGAGAGTTCACATAAATAGAAACTAAAGGAAATTCAGTGATTGACTATGGTGTATGGGTGTTCGGTGGATTGGTTAATAATTTTTAAGCTAGAAGGGAGGGTGAACTCAGAGCATTTACCCTTGTGCCCGGCTGTTGTAATTAAAAAATAAATGTTAGCACTCAAAATGTTACACAAGAAAATAAATTAATATTCGCATAGTCAGAGGGAGATATTGTAAAATTCAGGCAACGTGCAAAGGACCTCTGTAAAAAGATGAATACAGAAAAAATATACAGTGTTTAAGAAGACTGGTCACATATCAAAGAAATTGTAAATAAGGCAGTGATTAAGAAGGAGATCTTAATTAGGTGAAAATTATGAAAAGAAAAGGAGAAAGACTTCTAAGAAATAAAACAAGCTCAACTTAGAAGCATTCAAAATTAATCAGATATGTCGAAATTTTTTGGATACTCGAAGAAAAAAGGTTTAAAAAGAATAATATAAATTAGAGAAGTGGAAGAAACATTTTAGGATACTTATCGAGGGTAGCGAGGTAAGATGGGTGGGTGTAAAAAGATGAGTTTTAACGCAAGGTATAGGGTCTGATAGAATCTCAGGCATAGAAATTCCTTAGGCAACTTTTGCATTATAAATGAAAAAAAGCAGCCAGGATGGATGAAATTCCAAATGAAGTCTGAATATATAGTGGAGAAAACTTCTTGAATAAACTCGTGTGTTTACTGAAAAAGTTCTGGAGAGGAGAAGGGTTCCCAGAAGACAGTAGAATAGCAGCTTTTGTTCGCTGTACAGAAAGGAGATGTAAATATACCAAGATAACTACAGGAGGATTTCCCTACTTTCAACGGCCTATAAAATAGATGCAGAAATGTTAAGAGAAAGACTAGTTGAGGAAATAGAGGAGAAGAAGATTCTACCAGAAGGCCAGGCAGGGTTCAGAAATGTGAGGTCAACTATGGACGAGGTGTATATTTTAAGCAACGTTTGTACAGGTAGCTAAGGTAAAGAAGAAGGTATACACCGGTTCCGTAGACTTGAAGGCAGCGTTCGATATATTTTTGAGAGAGACACTTTGGAAACTGATGAAGCCAGAAGGTATTAGTTAATATTATATTGAGAGGATTTAGGAGATTTTGAGGATGTCAGAAAAATTTGGGTGCACGAAAGGAGTCAGGCAGGGTTGCGTTCTAAACCCAATTTTGTTCTGTGTATACGTAGCATCATTGGTAAAAGAATGTAAGGCAAGGAATATAGGTGGGATTGTTATGGGTGGGTTAAGGGTATGGTCTTTAGCTTATGCTAATGACTTGGTCTTGCCGGCACTGAACAAAGAAAAATGTGGGTAGAAAAATGGGTTTACAGGGGTAGAGAAATCGAAGAAGTAAAATCATTTAATTATTTAAGTTTTACGTTTAATAGAGAAAACACCTATAAAGATCTATTAGATAGGTGCAGGAAACAAAGTAATATTAACATCATAGCAAGGATTAGATGCAGTAACATAGAAGCAGGAAAAAATATTGGTTAGAAGTCAGATGGATTGTGCATACTATGTAATAAAGAAATGGGTACCTTAGATCATACAGTCAACAGACGTGAAACAAGTTTGAAATAGCGAGAAAATCGATAGACTATGAAAAGAATTGTTATTAAATATGTTACTAGCGAATCAGGTGTAACTAAAGTTATAAATTTGTATTGAAGATATGAGAAAGAATGCAATAAAGTAATAGCCTCAATATGTAAACATAGCTTTGGGTGTAAGCTACTAAATTTTGTGTAAACACTTGTAACAATACGTAGAATACAGCATTAACCATTTCATCGCCAGAAGGTTTTACATAATACACATTAAGTTATTAACGTCATGCAGTGTTTACACTTGTCCCATTTTTAACTTGTATATTATTATCAAATCTATTTACTTATACAACCAATAAAAACTATTATATATACCTCATCATTGACATCATTACTCTCCTCATTTATTTTTGCAGCGATTTCTTCTTTATCAGTATCAACGTTATCATGAAGATGCACAGAATCAGTAGCTTGGTTTTTATCAAAGTGCACATTTACAATCGAACAAGATGTATCAGAACGAGTTTCTTCTATATTCTCATGAATACTTGATCCAAATATCACACGGTTTTCATTGATTTCTTCGTCGTTAGACTGTTAGAAAAGTATGTCAACCAGAATTTATATTTTATTATTCATCAAAATAATTGAAAGATTATTCTACAATATAACCATAAATCTATAATTGGTTGGATTCGCAAATTTTTCTAGATTCATTCATTCAGCTCCTTGATTTTAAAATGATAATTTCTAATTATTGTCAGAAAGTAAATTTTTGCTTACATAATTACCTGCAAGATTAGGATTTAATAACAACTCATTAACTAATATAAAAAATTTACCATACGTAAAACATTTTTAAAAAAAGTTGTTGATTTTTTAAA
>JAPYYV010022792.1:0-13716 GCA_030522625.1 Copidosoma aretas
TGTACTATTGCGCCCGTGGGCGCAAAGTGATTTCAAGGGCCCAAAGTGCCGCCCGAGGGCGCAAAGGGCTTGCCGCACTTTGTGCCCATGGTAAGAAAAAGTTTTTTTTCCACCTTCTAACCTCAAAATAGCACCTTCGCCGCTTGATTTTGGCTCTTAGGTGGAAAAATAGATTCCGCAACTCGATCGTAAAGGCTTTCTTACAGACCTCGTTACGTCCCTCGCCTTTGGCTCGGGCCGCAAATCTAAGCCTTTTCAAACTCGTACGTAACCTATTATTAATTCTCGGGATAGCTGAATCAAAATACAAAGAATCAGTTCAAGGGGATTTCAATATTTCTCTAGCATTTCTCACTATACATGGTAAATTCCTTGCAGTGAAATGTGAGTTCAATTCAGCACAGTCAATGCAATTACGATAAATTTTATAAGCGAAGAAACAGTCGTAGTATGTGAAAATGTTGATAAGCTTATTGATACTAAACTTGGAATAGACATCATCATAATCATGACAAAAAATTGACAATGGCGCTCTGGATCTAAAACTGAAATGGCGTAGAAATTTATGTTGTATACTTTCCAAAGTAATAACATCACATGCCTTGTGAGGAAACCAAATATTAGATCCATAAGTGATGATCGGGAGCACCATAGTAATATACAGGTGTCTCAACGACTCGGGCTTTATGAAATCTTTGGTTGTACGGCAGATGAAACCAAGAATCCTGGTTGCTTTTGAAATGACGGACACTATACGTGAAGAGAAGGATAGAGAAGCTTCGAAAATAACACCAAGATCCGAGATCTCTTCCACCCTTGTAATTGGTGAGTTACCGACTGTATAATTTGCAATCGAAGGTGATGGACCCTTATGAAATGATAAAACATGGCACTTAGAGATATTAATGGGTAGTAAGTTATCACAAGACCAGTTATACAAAGCTGACAAGCCTTCCTGAATATCCCTGATTGCATTATCGTTGTTCAAAGCAGAATACAGTTTTACATCATCTGCATAGATCAAAAACTGTACATGATTAAGAGAGCGTGCTATGTCGTTAATAAGAATAATGAATAATAGGGGGCCCCGATGGGACCCCTGAGGAACGCCTGATCCAACGAGATCAATGTCTGAAATATGACCAGATATCCTGATTCCTGCTTGCGCTCCGAAAGATAGGAAGCAAGCCAGCTAAGTAATTTTCCTTGAGTACCAAATAATTCTAATTTCGCAAGCAGACGGTCATGATTAACTGAGTTAGATGCACGTGAGAAATCTATGTAAATTGAGTCAACCTGAAAACCTTGAGCCAGCGATGACGCCTCATAATCAGTGAAAATTGCCAGGTTCGTTATGGTTGACCGACCTCTCACAAATCCATGTTGTTGTTGAATATTTAAGAATATAATGTTGCTGTGGCTTGCTTATTTAATGTTAAAACAAGTATTTAGGCTCTCTTGCTGTAATCCAAGATGATTTGCATCCTGACTGTGTCCCATCTCAACATTTGGGATACTTTTTTAGAATGGCGTGTTTAAACGAAGCATTTTGTAAAAAAGTTTATATGGAAATCTTAAAATCAAAATTTAATTGCAATCATTGTTGTGCATCTCTGCGCATGCTTTGCATACTTGTCACTTAAGCTCCTAACCTCTATTTTTTGGAAATAAGATAATTTCATCGTACAAACTCAAATGATTTCACAACTAAAACCTACTCTGTGTATGCTAATATTTTATTGATATAACATATGTCACTCGCATAATCTGTAAACGCTTCTCTTCTTGCTAAAATACAAAATTATTGTTTTTCCTTATACCTGTCCATGTAACTCTGCCACCCAGCTTCCCACTCCACTTTTCTAGCAGACGAGTTGAAAATGCTCTATTGAGCGAAAGCTCAGGCCTGAATATTATACAATATCCAATCACGTTTTACAAACTAATCACTTCTTCGCCTAAGTATCATGAACTGTACGGGTCTTTGTCCAAGCTTAGCGAACTGTACTTAAGGGTCTTCGTCCAAGCTTGGCAAACTTTACGAGTCTTCATCCGAAGGCTCGAACTGTACCATACCTCGTCCAAGCGTGAACTATATACGAGCCCTCTTGCCTGGCGACGATATAGTATAAGGTGTATATATTTATACAAGTTCCACCGTATATATACATAGAGAAAGAGTGCCGCAGGGGGGGGTGAACAGCAGCGGAGGAGCGGACCAGACTTTTCGTTGCATAATTCTCCTCACGCGGCTGTTCACTGTCTGCCATATGATGATTCACATAAAAAAAAAATGTAACCTTTGTCATGCAATTACAGCGAGTGTCGATATGACCATAAGGCTTATTTAATTGTGACGTCATCATACAAGATGGCGATAGCCTGGAGTAAAAATTTAAATCTGCATCTGAAGTTAAATAAGAGTAAGTAATAAAAGTTATGAAGATGTATCAGCTGAGGAAAATGCTTATAAAAACTTCTCCTTTTTATGAGAGATTGAATATACACAGGAAAGGATAGTTATGACCGTCACAACACAATATATACAGGTAGACACTCTAGCTTGTTGTCATATATCCATATTAGTGTGATCAGACTTTTGTGTGCACAGAAAAAAATTGTTTTTCCATCAAACTTTTTGCCCGCTCGATAACATTGTTCATCACTTTATATTACTTATCAAGTGAACATGCCAAATATGCATTGTCCATTTAACAGCTCATAAAAAGAAGAAGTTCTCACAACGATACATGCAATAAAATAAGAAACCAAAAGGTTCGAAATAAATTTAGTCAGAGGTAAGTTATTGATAAACAGTTTTTGTCTGTTCGTACTAATTGAAAACTCTCATAAATACAGAAATACGTTTTTTTTTAGTATTTACATTAGTATAACCTCAAACTTGCTTTGAAACTCCATGATCATATATATTATATAGTACACACCACCTAACCTAATATACAATTTCGTCACAAAAAGTACTATAGAATGCAGTAATTTTTACTATGTTGAATAGAAATTCTGTAAAAACAAAAATTTTACCATGAAAAATAGTAAATTCTACATTGAAATGTAAGAAACATTGATAATATTACAGTACAATGTATCATGTTTTATAGCAAATATTGTAGAATCACTATTCTTACTATGTTAGACATAGTAATTTTTATTAGTACTGTATAATAATTTGTGTACCACTGTCTATTATAATAATTAGAAAAAAAAAAATCAAAACCACTACAAACGTTATAATTTTCGTCATCAGGCGAGTATGTCTCACCTATCCTAAGAAATATAGTAATTTTTAATATACTTATGATAAATTTTTCAATACGACTTCTCTCAGTGTGCTTTACTACTACCTTAAGGTAGTTGTATTCCTGCATACGCTGGTCAGGAGCAGATTTGACCTCGGATTCGACCGAGTGGTATGCCTTCTGTCCCCCCCGCACTTACATGACGACATAACCTTTAGCAGTTATTACGACGGTTCTTAATGTATTTCTTATATCACAAATACCCTTGAGTTATTTTGTAAAATTCAATTAGATCAGTAGATATTTTTGTAATACAAAGTAGGTAAACTAAGTGGGTCCAAGCTTAGTGCCCGTACCCCTCCAGTTCCGAGCACAGTGCCCGTACCTCCAAACGCCACTCATCAGACTGTACAATACCTATGCATATGGAGCATACACTGTGTCTATGTATGTTTTATATATACATGTATGGATGACTTGTACATATAGATATACTTTTACACGTAAGAGACGCCATTATTGCTTAAGCACAGCAGCTCCACCACCACTATACCTCCTTGCACGAATGGATTTTGTTTTTATCAGAGCGAGATATATGTTTCGCAGAGGGCATCAGCAGCACGTTGTCTACAACACTTGCACGAGTAAGACGATACCTAATATTCGCGCCTCCTTTCTTACTCATTATAATATGCTAGCCTAAGGTTTATATTAGCGGATCATGATGAAATGCGCTCGAGACGCACCCCATAACTCCAGAAAAATGATGCGTATGCCCTTGCTCTCTCTCTCTCTCTCTCTCTCTCTCTCTCTCTCTCTCTCTCTCTCTCTATCCATGTATCACTTTTAACGCTAGCCTACTCCTCTGAGGCAAGCATAAGGGCGTTGGGGAAAACACTAGACACGAGTAATACTATGCCTGGTCCGCCTCTCTTATCAATACGGGGGTATCGAATGATGCAAGTCGCAGGCTTTGTCGACTCAAGTGCTGAGAGGCGGTGGAAAAGGTCTCTACGTCATCGCAAAGCATGTTGTCAAGGCGAGCAAGAGAGCACTTGATTTTTTGTCAAGCGAGAGATATGGTTAGCAGAGGCAAGTATCAACGCGTTGCGTACCTTCACTTGCGAGCACGAGTAACATATTATTCGCACCTCCTTGCGCGCTTGCGTATGCGTATGAAGTGATGCAAGTCACGTTATGTCTGGCTAGACGCACGCTTGCTCTCTCATCACCAAAATTATAAACTCAAAGGAGATCAGGTTCCAACAATATGCCTGGTCGGCCTCTCTTATCAATACGAGGGTGTCAAATGATGCACGTCACGGGCTTTGTCGACTCAAGTGCTGAGAGGCGGCAGCACTGGTTTTTACGTCATCGCGAAGGATGTTGTCAAGCCGGGCAAGAGAGCACTTGATTTTTTTTCAAGTGAGGGATATGGTTAGCAGAAGCAAGTATTAACGAGTTGCGTACCTTCACTCGCGGACACGAGTAACATAATAATCGCGCCTCCTTGCGCGGATTGCATATTCGTATGAAGTGATGCAAGTCGCTGGCTCTACGCATGCTTTTTTTTTTATTACTAAATTTATAATCATAAAGCAGAGTAGATTTTAACGCTGGCCCACTTTCTTAAGCAGCATAGACAACACAGAATGCCTTATATTAATACCGTCTTTCTTATTAATACGCATCATAATATATCTGCTTGAGGTTAATATTAGCAAATGGCGGATGCGGACGCGCATCGAAAGAAGTGAGTATCCAGCAGGTGTCTATGTATGTACGTTTTTGTATTTGCTGCTCTGTGTTTATGCAAAACATCCGTTTGATACAGGTGTTAAAAAAAAATTATTTAAAGTGAATTATAAGTTTTATTATAATAAAAATAATATCTTATAACTTATTTCTTATTTGGCATGATGTTTCCAATCCATTTTTTTTTTCGAAACCCTTTACACACATCCAAGTAGCATCTTTTAACACCTCTTGCAGCGCGCAAGCATGATTCTCATGTAGAATGATATCCCTACTCCATGCGATTCCATGATAATTCTCCTCAAAACAACTAATCATTCAACGTTCTTCACTGCATAAATCAGTCCACCTGTATGACGGTAAAAAGCAGTCGACTGTAGGTGGCGTGTTCTCACCCTCTTAGTTGACGATAACAAGCTCCTTGAGGAGAAAGTCATTCGGCGACCTCAAGAAGCCTTAAATACCCGCGATGTACTTGATGATCTTCTTCGAGAGTAGCAAGAGGTGGGAGAGAGATCTTTTCCCTAGCCTGCCCTCTAGTGGCCAACGATGATACTCTTTCTGAATATACAATTGCGGGCGCAGCAATGAAAAGTGAAGCTCCGTCGAGTTGGTGTAAAAGCCGCAGTGGTAGCTCGAAAAAGATAGTCGCAGCATCACAAGCTAGCAAGTAGTCAAGGTACTACAGTTCTAGCAGCATCATACAGATATCTCGACTTTAAGTAACACTTTACTCGATCCCGCTGCAAAAAGGTAAGAGTGCTATTTTAAGCCAAGGTAGGCTAAAAAATACCGCATGGGCCACGGGCAAAAGTCAAAAATGTCTAGATTGCATGTTTGACACTGTTTGGCGCAATATACACGCAATCCGAGGCAATATTTACTTTTTCGCCCTAGGTGCATAATATTCTATTTTAATCTTTGCCTACTGATAGTTCAAAAGATAACGAAATACTCGAGGTTTTTTTCTTTTTTTTCGCTTGGCGAAAAAGGAATAAGGTTGCCAAACAGAACAAAGTACAATTGTAAGCTCTTCCAAATGACAGTACAAAATGAAAATGTTTTTCTCTGCCGATTGACATTAACTACACCAGAAGGTAGTAGCAGCATCCATGAAGGTATAACTTGGAAGTTAGCTGCACATAGAGGCTATCGTCAAGGAGGTAATGTTTACTTGAAAGTTTAGTGTTATTTTCCTTTTAGGCCCCCCCCCCTTTCTACTTTTTAAGGAGTGGGGAAGAGTCGGGAACAACGCAAAAGGCTCATTCCGTAGAGCTATTAGCACTATCTATCAATCGTTACTGTAATTATTCCTTAAAGTAAAGTGAGAGGCAGAGCTGTACTAATTTATGATTAACATATTCTAGAGCTCAGTATTTATCACAAGGTGTATACTTCAGAATTTCGAGGTTAAATAAAGGGATAATTTTATATTATGGTAAAAGGTTCCCACACCGCTACTATCTTCTCTCTTACAATCCTTTTCATGATATATTATTTCGTTTTTCTAGGCATCGTAAACGTTCAGTATTTTAATTACAACGCAGATTTTCTGCAAAATGGCCTCAGACAGATTGCTCAAGCGGATGATGATGATGATGATCTACAGAGATGGTTGGAGTTGACGAATCCAGCGATGGAAACTCTTTAATAGCATGTCATCTTATTATTATCCAGAGGAGAAATGCAATCATGCCAATCCAACTTGGCTACTTTGCTGTACATTCAAGACAAGTTGAACAATTTGTTCAGAAAGACCAGAGGAGAATTACAAAACGATCTTCCAGAGCAACAGTACAATGTGCAAAACAGTGTAGATGATTCTAGTGCATTAAACGGTGTAGATAATCCTAATGTAAAGAGGAACAATTTACCGCCAGTATTTAAGAATCGCACAGCAATAGGTGTGATAATCAATCATGGACATGTAAACATTACTTTTTTCTTAGATGATGCCAAAGTAATCATTGTGTCCAAAGTTGTGAGTGCTCTAGAACAACACAATGCTTTAAAGATTGATTTTGAGCTTGCCCCAGAGTACATGATACAAAGGAATGATGCGGAAGTTATTGATCCGAAGCATTTAAATACAAAGAATGCTAAAATCTTGAAATCAACTAATATAGATAGTGATTGGTTTGAATTAAACATGAAATAGCACATAACACATCAAATCAAAGAATTTGAAGAAAGAGACTCTGGCTGGACACAACAGCAGATAATTAGTTTGACTGTGAATATCAACAAATACAACCCGATAAAAAGAAATTCATTCATTAATTTACCAGATGATATACGGAAGAAAGAAGCTTGTACAAATGTGCAAAATAGTGACGATAAGTGTTTCATGTAGGCAATTCTGTCTGCTCGACACCCAGCAAGTAGGCGTTCATACAGAGTGAGTCATTATAAACCATATCAAAATGAATTGAACCTTCATGGAATAGAGTTTCAAGTTTCTTTGAAGCAAGTCAGCAAGTTTGAGAAACAAAATCCTGTCTGTGAATGTGTACATGTTATAGAAATATGGTGATAAACATTCAATTTTACCATGTCACATTACTACTGTTAAAAAAGACAATCATGTAAACCTTCTTCTTATACAGAATTTTTACAACGATGAAGACAATGTAGAAGAGGATAAAGATGTTCCAGAACTAAAAAACTGTTATGTATGGATTAAAAATCTTTCGAAATTGGTATTTAATCAGCTGACAATGAAGAAGGTAAAATGTTGAGTTTGTGATGGATGCCTGCATTTTTCTATAGTGAAGATAAGCTCCGTAAGCATGAAATTGATTGTGTAAATCTAAACAAGTATCGGATAAAGCTATCAAGTAAAGGAAACAACACTCTTAAGTTTCAAAATGTCAATTTCGCTGAACAATTTCCTTACGTCATCTAGGCAGACTTTGAGTATTTACTTGAGCTTGTGCAGGATGATATACGTGCAGTCCAAAAGCATCAAGCCTATAGTATAGGCTATTAAATAAAATGCAGCTTCGACAACAGCCAATCACACTTTGCAAGTTATCAAAGAGAAGGTGATGCGGAGTCACCGGCAGAGGGGTTCATACGAGAATTAAAGGCCATTGTAAGTAACGTACAAGAATTATATAAGAATCCTAGACCCATGAATTTGACTCACAGAGAAGAGAATGAATTTAGACAAGCTAAAGCTTGTCACATCTGTGGTAGCTCGCTCGGAAAAAATCAAAAGAAAGTGCGAGGTCATTGCCATTTGAAGGGAAAAATGTGGAGGTGCTGCACACGAAAGTTGCAACATTAACTATGAGAATTCGAGATTCATTCCAGGGATATTTCACAACCTAACAGGCTACGACTCACACTCCATCATCAAAGAGTTCGCCTCGAGTAAAGACTACAATAAACGTGTCAACCTTATAGCTGAGGATAAGGAGTAGTATATTTCATTCACGGAGCACATAAAGGGCAGTGATATCAATTTTTGATTCATCGACTCGTTTCAATCCATGCCCTCCTCCTTGGGATAATTAGCATTATACCTGGATAACTGTGATATTACCAGCACTGAATTCCAACGTGTATTTAGTGAGGCACATACGAGTCTCTTGCTGAGAAAGAATGACTTCCTTACGACTATGAAAGAAAGATTCCCTTACGACTATGTGAGTTCTCTGGAGAAGCTGAGAAAAAAAAAACTGCCAACGAAAGCGGAATTTCACAGAAAGTTAAACGATAGTGAAATTTGCGATGCAGACTATGAGCATGCACAGAATTTCTGGAGAATATTTGACATTTAATTGCTAGGAGAGTACTCTGATGTGTACTTGAAGACTGACGTTTTGCTGTTGGCAGACATCTTTGAGAACTTTTACTCAACGTGTATGACAGCATACCAGTTAGATCCGGCACATTACTACACCACACCTGGTCTAACGTGGGAAGCCATGCTAAAGCTCACCCAAGTCGAATAAGAGCTTCCCTCAGACATAGATATGCTACTGTTTGTGGAAAAAGATATCAGAGGAGGAGTAAGTCAATGCTGTAACCGCTACGCCAGGGCCAATAACAAGTACATTGGTCAAGACTATCATCCTGAACTCTATATAAAAAAGAGCATTATGTCCTACATTACAAGGCATTGAAGCAGGCTCTGACGCATGGACTAGTTCTTAAGAAAGTTCATAGAGTTCTGTGCTTTAGAGAAAGTCCATGGCTCAAATCATACGTGGATCTCAATACTAAGAAGAGGAAGCAGAGCAAAAATAAATTTGAAAAGCTCTTCTTTAAACTCATGATCAACACCGTGGATGGCAAGACGATGGAGAATAAGCGGAATCGAGTGGATGTTAAACTCGTAAAGAAGTAGGAAGGACGCTATAGTGCAGAAACCCTTATTGCACGACCAAACTTCCACAGCCGCTCAATCATTGCGGAAAATCTCGCGGCTACTTAGCTTGCACGTACAGAGATAATTGTAAGAAAACCAATCTATGTCGGTTTGAGTATACTATACATATCGAAGATCCTCATATACGACTTTTACTATTCATACATGAGGCAGCGTCTTGGCAAGTAAAAATTGCTCTACACAGAAGCGGATAGCTTGATATATAAGATTTCTCCTCAAAATGTCTACGAAATCATGAAGCTAGATATCGAGAGATTCGGCACATCAGATTATCTACTAAATAATCAATTTGATCTGCCTCTTGTGAATAAGAAAGTCATCAGGCTGATAAAGGACGAAAGCTGTGGCAACATCATGACAGAATTCATCGGACTACGGAGTAAGATGTATAGCGTTCGTGTGCAAAACAAGAAGCTGATAAAGAAGGCAAAATGCGTAAAAACCGCTGTCGTGAAGACTAAAATCGGCTTTGAAGACTACTGGAACTGCCTCTCCAATAAGTCTATAGTTATGTACAAGCTAAACAATGTTAGATCAAGGCTACACAGCGTCCGTACAGAGCAACAGCGGAAAATAGTTCTCAGTCCACAAGATGATAAATGTCCGTTACTTTCCGACAGCACAGACACTCTACCTTGAAGCTACATCACACTAGATGATGAAAATCTCCAGCTCGTAAATATGATTGTTCATCTAGATGATGATGAGGTGGTAGAGAAAAAAGAAGAGGAGGGAAAAGAGGTGGTAGGGATGAAGCTGGGACTACAAATAGAGCCGCATGCTCCAGTAGAGCTTATTTCGTCGCTTAACGAGTTAGAGAGCTTACAAACACCTTGGGAGTATACACCACCGAGCTAGATAGCAAGAATTCTTCAAGAGACTTAAGATAAATTACATCTTTACTCCAAGCTATCATAAACTATACATGTATATGCTAATCAAATATTTTTTTCTTCTGTTTTAGGCAATTGATTCTACCGCATTGAACCGCATTGCTAATAACAACACTTACCTTCCAACAATGAGGTTATCTAAGTTGAAATGGAGTGAAAATACACGTAACCAAGCTCAAGAAGGTGAACACTCGCTTTGGATGCAAAGTCGTTATTACCATCGATAATGAATTTCAAGTCTTCATTCCAGATCGTGTGTCAAAAGCAATCGAAACCAATGACAATTTGTTAATAAATCAAGCGATAAAGTGCAAAAATATGCTTTGTTTGTAGAGTACCATGGCGATAATAAGTTTTAATTTGTATATCTGTAAATATCAATAAACGGAAAACAAAAGAGAAAGTTCACGGAGGAGATAGTGAAAGAAAAGTTATTCACCACAGGACGTGTCGCTAGACCGGGCCCCGATCTACTTTCTCTTTCTTATTTTTTTACTGTCTGACTTATCGATCCAACAGTAATGAGATTTATCAAACCCCAACCATTTAACATATATTATATAACCATGAGAATATCCAATCCAAAAAGATCTCTCTTCGACCTAGTGCTACTCCCGAAGAAGATCATGAAGTACGTCGCGGATATTTAAGGCTTTTTGAGGTCTCCGAATGACTTTTTCCTCAAGGAGCTTGTTATCGTCAACTAAGAGGGTGAGAACACGCAACCTAGAGTCGACTGCTTTTTACCGTCATATAGGTAGACTGATTTAAGCACTGAAGAACGTTGTATGATTAGTTATTTGAGAAGAATTACCATGGAATCGCATGGAGTAGTGATATCATTCTACATGAGAATCATGCTCGCACGCTGCAAGAGGTGTTAAAAGATGCTACTTGGATGTGTGTAGAAGGTTTCGAAAAAAAAGGATAGTAAACATCATGCCAAATAAGAAATAAGTTATAAGATATAATATTTATTAGAATAAAACTTATGATTCACTTTAAGTAATTTTTTTTTTTTAACACCTGTATCAAGCGGATGTTTTGCATAAACACAGAGCAGCATTCAAATTTTCTCAATTATATGTGAATTATACTGCGCTCTATGACACCTAATATTTAGTGCACGCATGTTAATCTCAAGAAATCCTCGAGTAATTGTATCAAGCGAATGATTTACATACCTAGGCATATCATCTTATGACATCCAATACCCGATAGGCTCAACAAGTAAATATTGGCGACTCTTTTTATTAAATTCAGAGCACTATTAAAATACAAAAACGTACATACATATACAAATGCGGGAGTCTCATTTCAATCTACTTTGCTTTATGATTATAATTTTAGTAATAAAAAAGAGAGCATGCGTAGAGCCAGCGACTTGCATCACTTCATACGCACATGCAATTCGCGCAAGGAGGCGCGATCATCACATTACTCGTGCCTGCGAGTAAAGGTACGCAACGCGTTGATACTTGCTTCTGCTAACCATATCCCTCGCTTGAAAAGAAATCGAGTGCTCTCTTGCCCGCCTTGACAATATCCTTCGCGACGACGTAGAAACCAGTGCCACCGCCTCTCAGCACTTGAGTCGACAAAGCCCGTTACGTGCATCATTCGATACCCTCGTATTTATAAGAGAGGCAGACCAGGCATATTGTTGGAATCTGATCTCCTTTGAGTCCATAATTTTGGTGATAAGAGAGTAAGCGTGCGCCTAGCCAGACAGCGACTTGCATCACTTCATACGCATATACAATCCCCGCAAGGAGGCGCGAATATCATGATTCTCGTGTCCGCGAGTGAGGGCACACACCGTGTTGATACGTGGCTCTGCTAACCATATCTCTCGCTTGAAAATAAATTTTATTGCCCTTTAGCCCGCCTCGACAACATTCTTCGCGATGACGTAGAAACCTTTGCCGCTGCCTCTCAGCACTTGAGTCGACGAAGCCCGTTACGTGCATCATTCGATACCTCCGTATTGATAAGAGAGGCGGACCAGGCATAGTGTTAGTCGCGCCAAATATTTTGCACAACGCGCTCATGCTTGCCTCAGATGAGTATGCTAGCGTTACAAGGGATACATTTAGGGGAGAGAGAGAGAGAGAGAGCGAGCAAGCGCAAACGCATCAAATTTTAGGCGATATGGGTTGTGTCTCGAGCGCATTTAATCATGATCCGCTAATATAAACCTTACGCTAGCATTCTATAGTGGGTGAGAAAGGAGGTGCGAATATTCGGTATCGTCTTACTCTTGCCAAGCATTGTAGACAACGCGCTGCTGATGCTTGCCTCATCATGCGAAACACATATCTTGCTCTAATGAAAAAAAAATCTATTCGAGTAAGGAGGTATAGTGGTAGTGGAGCTGCTGTGTCTAAGCAATAATGGCGTCTCTTACGTGTAAAAGTATATCTATATGCATAAGTCGTCCATATATGTATATATGAAACATACATAGACACAGAGTATACATCGTATGTATAGGTATTGTACAGTCTGATGAGTGGCAGGGGGGGGGGGGGGGGGGGCGGGGCCCGGGGTTGGGCCCCCCCCGTTTCCCCCCCCCCTCCAGTTTACCTACTATACACAAAAAAATATCGTCAAACGTTCATTATTATTTCGTATGATGTACCTCATTAAAGTACAGAAAAAGGCATTTCTTCATAAGCATCTATGTTATAGTATCAAAAGTATAAACACTGATATTTCGCCTCCTAATAACCCTAGCCTCACAAAAATGTAGTGGAGTACTTATTAGATATTATTTTAGCTATGTGCAAAGTTACATGAAGATTTCATTATCATTTCAATTTGGGATACAACTACCTCAAATTGCTGGTTCATGGACTAGGGCATCATATCGAACAAAAAAAATCAAATGCTTTTCATGTATATTCGCATTCACGCGCACTAAGAACATTCGTACCCTCTGATGCGCCGTCTATGAATTGCGCATAAGGGTGCCCGTACCAATACGTCAACCAACGTTCAGAAGTACAAACTGAACTTACTGAACATAAAAATGACAATATGCATGGGAGTTTATGCCATTACGCAGCCAGACAGTATTCTTTTCTTTATTGACAGGCTAACTTTAGACAGGACTCTGGAAAAATGTGTCCGAATAACCGATATTGCCTCTATTCGCTCCGAGAATGACCGAAGCGCCCTCCGCTCGTGGTCAAAGCTGGCATTCTGAAGGTATGCGAGGATATCTTTCAACACACACATGAGAGAAAAACAACTTTTTATAAAAAAGGATCATACTGTTAATGAAAATGATTCAAAAATAACAAAATTAGATGAATTTCAACGTTATTATACTATTTTGAACAGTTGGTATGCATCGAATAGCATATAAAAACTATGTATTACTTTCCAATTCAGAGGTTATAACAGAGTAGAA
>JAPYYV010022794.1:0-18757 GCA_030522625.1 Copidosoma aretas
CCCCGTGTTTTTTGCGGGGTTTTTAGGGCTATAACGGGGTGGGGGGTGGTGACGACTAAAATCGTTCAGCGCCGCTGTCCCCCCCCCCCCCCCCCCCATTATGACCCCGAGGCTCTGATTCCCGAACTATATCGATACGCTGACGGCTCGTTGATTCCTGCTGTATGCTCCACGATCAGCCTCGTCCGTGGCACGTCGATCGTCGATTGAATTCGCAAACTTTGGCTCCGGGGAAGAGGGGAGTTCGCGGTTACGTTGGCCCCGATTCGGCTTTGCGCGTCGCTTGCCGACCTGTGGGCGGAAAAAAGTAATCGGAATCGCAGCACACGCCCGATAGCTTCTCAACAGTGAGGGTGTTGATGCAATTCGTATAAAAATACCCCCGAGGAGTTTTTAATCGAACACATCTTTGTGCCACTCTCTTCGAAGGAAAATTTTGTTACTCCAAGCGGTCATTTGATCACTCGACAGCCATCAAAAAGAGGGCAATTAGCTGTTTGGAGACTATTGCGATGAAGCTCTGCCTTCAATTCTATAATTATGCGCTGCTGCATCCCAGTATTTATTTTAAGATCAAGGGGGTACTGCTTGAACCACCTTAGAAAAACCATTGAGATATTCAGGCACGATCCCACATCGTAGATTCAGATTTCATAGGTACCTATCAAGTTGAAAGAGATAACGAATTTCGTTTCCCGAGCCGCCCAGCGACCAGTTCAGCACGAGCCATACGACAGTATACATTCACGCAGACTCCTCACCGACGAAAGCTCCGATCTCCGTCCTTTTTGCCATTTTTGATATTCTCGGCCAAAAGCTACGAGCCACGAGGTCGCAGCATATCAGGCGAACCGCAGTACTCACGAGAGGCCCGCGGATGAAATTCCGTGGAAGCTGCAGCCCGGGGGGGGGGCACGCTCGAGCGCGAAAACACCCCGGCAGTCCAGCAGTTGCGTGTGCATTTATATTCCACCCTCTAGCGCGCGCGGGTCGGATAACTTTATGCACTTTTCGCTGTTCTCCGTACACGCGCGTTTCATCAAACTTTCGGTATTACTGCTTTATTATACGCGCGCTGCTGTATCTAGGTGGTATGCGCGAGGAAGTGAGAGATACGGCCTGGACAGAAGAGCGAGCGGAGAAAATGGTATCACAGAAGTTCGTACCTCGGAATTATTTGCCGCACAATACGAACGAAGCGAAAAACCAGCGCGCCGGGGGGCTGGTGACTCAATTTTTTATTTTTCAAAACTCTCTGGATGATAATAGTGGCCGCACTGTTTGGTTTACGCAACTCGCTCGCTCCGCTGTCTGTCTGACTGCGACGCCTGCAAGGCTCTGCGACACTCATTCGCGCGTGCCAGGCGGCAGTGGATGATGCAACGGAGCAATAACGCATTCCGCGCTGATGGATTTTACCTCGGTTCATTTTAGCCGACGTTGTGGTTGTTATTTCATCATCTCGTTCGCCCTGGCGATAATCTTGACTACGAAGCCCAAGCTGCTATTGTTCGTTCAGAGAGTGGTTGCATGTTACAATTTAGAGAAAATAATGAGCCAATTATCAATCGACGATCTTTAGGTGGCCATCTTTATTCGACAACTTAAAGTCACACCGAGCGAAAACCACGAAAAGACAGTATCGTACGTCGGCCACTGCGGATGCATGACCCTGCGTGATGGTATAGTCAAGCACTTAATATTAACGAGGTTTTTTTTTTATTATTGCTCCGAGTGTCTCTAAATGTGGGGACTGTTCCACTTCGGTATAAAGAAGTGATCGATGTAAGGGAGGTTCGGATTGATCGAAAAATATTTATGAATCAGTGCACAACCTTTAATATGTGTTCCGCAATCTTACGCACATGGTCACTCATGCCTTTTTCTCTGAGGGACGGCAGCTGTGCTGGGTCGAAACAGTGAAATCGTTTCAATTAATATGAATTCGTTTCAGTTTAGTACTATTTATTACGTATCATCTTAATTATTCTCAATGAAATTCAAATGTTACATTGAATAGAGTTATGCAGAAACATTATTGCTTGATGACAGCAGTTCAGCCATATGATTTTTCCTCATAAGTCCTACTCCGTCGAAGCAACTGGCAACCCGTTCTCCAGCCGCACACATGTTCCCTGCAACTAACAAATGTATGCATATGAATTTAATAAAATACCCTTGTAAGGTGCATTGTGAAAGTTATAATAAATTTGGTTTTACCTGCTCTTGCGCATCTAGAAATGGCATAATCCATCACATACCATTGTTCTGATTTCTTAAATCCATACATGACAGCATGCGTGTTCAAGATTAACTTGCCTGAATCATCCTGCATAAAAAGTCCATTGATGAGAAACATTTTATTTTTTATGTATAACAAGGTGTTTTACGTACATATTTCAAATACACGCAACCCATCATGCACCGTTCGTATGTTGCTTGGTTCTTCATGTCTAGATGTAATGCATACAAATTTCAATTATTAATCCAACATTTGAAAGTATGCATTTTTACAAGGATGCATAAGTAAAAAATACTTTTTATTCATAAAATTTTTGTTTATAGATAACAATTCGATTCTTAAAATCTATTTATTTGTAGAATTATTTTCGTTTTCATTTGGAAAATTAGAGTATACACATACGAATTAGAACTTACCAACAAAAACACTATGACAAGCGTCAAATAGTTGATGGAATGACGACTTTGGTTTTACATTTGTTATCGGTGTTGATAGTTCTGGATTCTGTGAATTATAGATGTGAATAAAATCTTCAATTATGCCATCATTACTATTTTCACTCAATTGAAACCTGATTGTCCATAGTAGAAGAACAATATATTAATCAAGCTAATATTAACTACCATAGTGGATTGTAATGAAAATATTTTATCCAAATGAAATGTTTTTTAAATCATCAAATTTTTCACATTTCGTGATTTGGTAAGGAAAAAAACCAAAGTTTTGCACTGATTCTGTTTGAATAATAGTTCTTCTTCACATAGGCACAAAATACGAACGGCATGATGATTGTAAGTTTGTGCCCAAGTGTCGAAAGTCATTTTTTCTACCTCTGTGTCTTTGGTAGGAAAAGCAAGGTTCACACCTAATGCAATAATTGCCATGGTAGACATGCGCAACCAGTTGAAAAATCTCAAATTCCTTACTAAATGACATCCTAATCATTAAAAATAAGGTAATTTCAAAATATATTTTAGATGGATGGTAACTTTAAATAGTATTGCGAATTTCTTCGAAAAAATTATTTGTTACTCTCTGCTATATTTGAGGTATTTGAGGTGGTAAGAGGTAAAAACTTAAAAAGTAGAAAATTAGAATATAACCCACGAACCATATTTGGGTAATTACCTAGAATAAAGCTAACAATATTTAGTAAGTTGACCTCGTAAGTTAATACTTTAGTATTACTGTTAGACCACTTAAATAATATGCCAGGAAAGTAATGTATAAGAGGGCAAGAGCGAGTTACCTCGAATCGTAAAAAAATCGCTATTTCCAAAATACTAGTTTAAAATTAGGTGATTTTCATAGGATCTAACAGAAAAATGTAAAATATATTGCATAAAAAGGGTATTATGACAATACATCTAAATGTAAATATCATTCAAACAAATTTTTAGCTTGTCTATTAAATAATGTTTTTAGCTTTGTTGAGCAGCAGTCATTATGATAATTGTTTTTTAATAACTTGACATTTTTTAAGCGTCGGTCGGCAAGAATCGCAGGCAGTATGACCAACCGATTAATAACGTCAGCCAAGTCTCAGTGTATAGTATAATGGTATGCGTGAATGCCTGTATTGTTGATACCTAGTATAATAGTATGCGTGAATGCCTGTATTGTTGATAGCTACTCAGGCTTGATAAATGTTAACTTATTAAAAAACAATTACTGCATTGATTGTGATCGAGGAAGGCTCTGTCCATACTTTTTAAATAGCCTACAACTTTTGTTAAAAAACACATTTTTATTATAAGATTTATTTTTGAAGATATTGTAAAATATAGTAGTTTTCCTACCGGGGGTGTACCAGGGTTGCAAAAACAGCGTTCGCCACTCAAATGCATCCGATCAGGGCGGTCCCTACAGTCCCTCGGGCGTTGCTTCGCAAGCACCCTCGGGCCCAGGGACTGCCCTGGAGAGATGCACATTTGTGACGAAAACTACTTTTTTCCTACCGAGGGTGTACCAGGGTCCCAAAAAGGCCCGAGGTAGGAAAATACATATTTTCTTACTGTTTGTAGACCCCGATCTTGCTCTATACCAAACATAAAAACTATAAATCAAATTTTTTTTAATGTAACATAAGTTTCCTATATCCAAAGAAAATATATATAAAACTGTAGATTACAATAGACTGCAGAAAAATTTGATAAGCAATATTGTAAAAATGAGTTGCACTGCATCGCGGCCGTAGTGTGAATTTCTAAGACTTTTTATAACTTTGTTGTTTATATCTTTCAATCATCTTTGAAACCTAGGGCCCTACATGCCATTCTCTTCACACTTCAATAGGTTTCAATTTAGTAACTAATTCATTAACATTTTATTTCTACTTTTTTTAACGAAATACAGGGAAAAATATGTTGGCCATAGAAAACGCAAGTAAATCGATATTTTTAAAAAGTTTTCTTTAAAAAAATATGTATGTATTCTATAGAAGAAGAATTAAAATATTGATGAATCAGTGACTTCAGCATGAACTAATAAAGACATGGAAAAAAATTTCTTCAATCATGAATCAAACATGGATTTACTTTCAATCAGCAAATGTTCTGTTTTGGATTTTGTTCAGCGACTCATTGGTAAATATGAGTCTCTATTATTTATTTCTGAATTACTTATATAAATATGCAATACGATACATACCGACGAAGCAAAACTTATGCACAAGCCGCACATCATAATGATTAACCAACGCATCGTGAAAAATTGAAAATTGTTTAATCAATAGTGGATCCAGATAAGTAAAAACACTTTCTTGTACGACTCTGAGTTCGGTCTGATTTATTCTTCAAGCTTTATAGCTGAGAGGATTCCCGTCTCGGGGCAGTCTAGTTGGTTGAGAGTGGGAAACGTCGAGTTGGTCTTAACACACTCTTAACCAATCATGTTTGAGGCGCTTTTGGGGCGTGGATCGAGTGACAGAGAGGTCTTTAGTACAGGTTTAAATAGGGACAGTAGGAATCATATTTAGAGAAATACTATGCAATGGAGAGTCTTGTTAAATCTTGATCTTATTGGGTCAGTAGAACACGATTACAATAGTGTTTCGATTCAATTAGAGATGATTTCTCAATAACTAGTCTGATACTAGGAATACGACGCTACAGCCTTCCAAAATTTATTGATCATATTATAACACATTTTTTAAAATAAATGATCAATAATATAAGAGGACCCAAACAAAGGCGATCGCCCATAAAAAAGCAAGATAATATTTAAAAACAGATATGAAATATCAAGTATTTCAGCAGTACCACTCTGACAAATAGAAGATATTAATGTATACACGGAGTGTGTATTTTTTGGAGAGAGTGACATTATACATCGCATAGGTATGAACGTTCTATGTAACACTATATATACGTATATTTATTTATGTATTTTCATCTAATTTTTCCATGACTTGAAACAAGGGATGTTCTATGTACAAATTAAAAATTCTACAAATTATACATGCATATATATTTCATGTGTACATCAATGTAATCAGTTTTTTAAATCTCATTATTGATGCCTTAGCTGCCATAAGCTAGGTGCTAAGTTGCAGGTAGACACATACATATATTGAAAAAATTGTATACTTAACAGAAAAAATGCTGGATACCAACACTATAGTATGCTTAAAAAATGAAAATAACACGGTTTTTTTATGTGAAGCTAATAATGCGTTAACAAGTGTACATAAAGAGATCTACTAAGATAAAAAAAGTCGTTGTAAGACTGGCTCTCGTGCCTGGAAACGAGATTACAATTTGTATATTTCCAACAACATGATGGAGACGAGGAGAAAAATAGTTTTAAAAAGTATACATCCTTGGTACAAGATGCATGCAATATTTTTGTACTCATTAAAAATCCATCTCAACGGCTTGCAATAAAATCTAAATTGTATATTTTAAGTAAAGTGGGGTAAAAAAATTGTCTATTTACAACATCAGTTAGCGAACACATCATCTCCGCTTATAAGACTCATTTTACGGAAGCAGTGGGCGATCTTTCCTCCACTGATACAATAACTAGATAGATCTAAAAAATTAAAAAATATGAGTTCTATAAAATGGTTTCCAAACCTGCATTAAGATGTTACTGAATATTTGAAATTTTTACCTAAATTTTTGCACTGCGAAATGGCATAATCTATTTGATCCAGAGTTTTTGATTTCTTAAATCCATACCTGACAGCATACTCGTTTAAAATTAGCTTCGAATCATTCCTGTCCACTGAATTATCCTACAAAACGTAATTTATTGTGAACGATTTTTTTTAATTTTTCATAAAAAGTATTTCACCATACATATCTTGAATATAGGCAGCCCATCACACAATTATATTTCTGTATTTCTTTCAGCATTGGGAAGTCTGGGTCATTGTAATGTAATAGATATAAACTATAATTATATATTTTATTTTTGAAGATATAATTTCAAGCAACGATGCATAGAAAGAACACGTTTTATTCTTGAAATTTTATTTTAAATCAAAAAACAAATACATGTTTAAAAGCCGTTTATTCATAAAATTTTTCTTGACAACTAAAATATATTAAAAAATCACTACTTACGGTAAAAAAATGTATAACAACTATCAAACAATTGATAGAATGATGATTTTTGCTCTTCAAATGAACGGAGAAAAAGAAAAAAAGGAATAAGAAAAAAAAAAAAAAAAAAGATAAATAAATACAAATTTTGATAAGCAGCAAAAAAACTTCTTAATTTAACGATTGTATCCAATCTTTGGAATCATTAAACTTCTAATATTCAGTTTTGTTATCCAAAACTAAGTTCGAATTTCAAAATAGTACATTTAAATAAATGCTGCTTTTGAGAAAGTTTAAATATGCTGTTTATTGGCAGTCTATTTTGTGACATTGTAGCCTTGAAGAGAAAATATCTCGCACTTTTTGCATGGAAAAGAGGTTTCAGTTAAATAGGCTAAATTTTGTATATGTTATTGGCGTTTTGAAAAAATGTCCAAATAAAATGTTTCGAAATAAACCACACTTATTATTGTTCTTCAGGTTTGTAGGACTCTAAAAACCTTGGACCAGTAGGCAGATGCTTCTCTGTTGGGGTGGATATTTCGAGTGGTAAATTTTTACTGCCACATTTTACTTTTCACTCGAAATAGCTATTTTCATTTTTACGCTGTTTACTTGACTGCCTGATGCCAAGAACAACTGTTTATTCTGCTCTATTATAGAATCATTGCTGGGAGTGCGTGTTATAAGTATATAGTGCACTTGTAAATACTTTTTTCTGTTAAACAGCGTGGAACGCCCCAGTCAGGGTTATTTTCGAGCTACTGGAATGTACATACATCTATATTTTCGGTTCTAATACAATTATAGATAATACATATACACTCCAGAAGCATTAGAGCCACCCTGCCCGAGGCGCTCTAGGCTGTTTAACCGAAAAAATTTCTTACAATTGATATATTTTATAATTTTATTAAGACAAACGTTTTCATTTTGAGTTTAGATTACAATTTTGAATTACAACTTTTTTTTTGGTAAACTCTGTATAATGTTCTAATAACAAAACATCGATCAATGCAAAAAACTAATGACAAATTAAGAAATACATTTTTTTAAATGTACTTGCTTTGGCTGAAAGTAAAACCTCAATTTTAATCTTGTTGCGAATGTGCTGTATTCAACAGCGCCTTCAAAATATCGGCGGATATTAGTCATTATTGCTTTATTCCACTTTATAATTAAGTTAAGCTCGACTTGAATAAGTATGTGTAAATTTCGATAAGAAAAAATATTTTCAATGAAGAGGTTCTATAGTTGTGTTGAAACTTTGTTCATGCTACGACTAAAATTTATATTCATTCTTCAGCACATGAGACAACTGCATGAATTTTTTCAATTTTTTTTTTTTATTCAAATTTTCGATAAAAAAAATTCCCGAAATTATACCATTTAACATAGGATTTCATGGAAAAGATAGTCTTATAGTCTTTGAACGACTTTTACTGTATAATGGAGAGGTGCTTGAAGTAAAAAAAAAATCATTTGTATCGATAGCTAAAGTCTTGAGGGACATGCTTGTACAAAAAAATACATCCCTTTCCAGGCATTTAGGAGAAATATCAATGCAAACGTAAACAAAGTCGCGAGGTACTACTTTGCTATAACTAGACGGGAGAGAACTGAGAATTGTCTGCTGGCAGCTGGTCTTTTCACACGACGCGAGACTTTTTTACAAAATTTCTTCTAGAACTCGTTACACTAAAAATCATGATATGAAACTTGGCGCAGCCCTTCTCAAGCCCGTAAACTTCTGTTGCCGTGAGAAATAAATCGGGTTTTCGAAAATTCATAGCACAGTTTGTTGACGAAAGTTAAGATTCACAGTACTTTTTACAGGTTATTTTTCATCTCCTTGAGGTACGTACAATACCATAATTAAATCTTTCTGTACTGGCGAGTTGAACACTACTGAATTTTCCGTGATAAAGCGGGTGGACGTTTTTAGCCATGGTTAGTACAGCTAACTCTAATACGGCACCGTATAGGAACACCAGAACTTCCCTTTATTCCCCCACTGAAACTGCCGAACCCTGTTAATATACATACAGGCAAAATAAAACCGATACACACGGCGAAGATTATCACGATTGACTTGTACATCGTGTAACTTTAAAAATTGATTAAAAATCACTAGTTGATCCTGATAAGTTAAAACACTTTCTCGTACGACTCGGACACTTGTCTGTTGGACAGTTGTTGAGCTTGTATAGCTGAGAGAATTCGCATTCTCATGAGAGGGGCAGTCTGAGTAGTTGAGAGTGGGAAGCGTAGTCTCTCGAAATCGGCTTGGACTGCTTAGACCCGCCCGAAAATAACCGTTCAATGAGCACCGTCCGATTTGTGGGGTATGGAATGGGTGTCGGAGAAAATCGTTTGATAATTTCGAGGCTGTCAGAACTTCCTTTTCATCGTTGTGCCGTATTTCACGCCAAGCGTGTACATATAATGACCGTGTCGGTCCTTTGACTAGTATAGCCAACGGTAGTGCTCACAAAAAATTTTCTCGGTCAACCTAGAGTAAGATAAGAAAACGGAATGTACTGATTGTGATACATGCCTTTGTTCACGTTACTTTATTTTCAAAACTATTCGGCACGTTAAATATTTTTCTTATCGAAGTCCTGCTTTTTCATTCGATCTGATAATAGCAAGGTCGACTTAGTCGATTCATTCGCCTATTACTTGAAAGTGATTATTTGTATTTCTTCTCAATGTTGTACGTATTTTTTACGCAAAAAATTAAATTTTCTTTTTCCAAATATTTAGTGATATCAATATTTTTTCAACATTAATTTTTGAAAAGATTATATGGACTGTGTTGTGTCTATTCGGATGGATTATACAAATTATATGAATTATATTAATTAAAGGTATATTAGCCGGTGCTGCTAAGTTGCAGCAAACTTTCGCTGGACACCCCTGGTATATAACCAATTGAGATGTTGCATGAAGACATTCATTAGGTCCGTCAGGTAGACTGTCGTGTTTTTTTTTTGCACATGATCACAATTTGACAAAGTTACAGCCCATCAATGTTCAAAAGTGGGAGCAAATAACGTCACGATTGCTGCGAATTTGAAGCAATGATGACGTAATCGTTTCCTTTTTGCGAAACTTAAACTTGCTCTATCTTCATAAATTTTGAGAAAAGAAATCTCACTCCGATACATTGGTCGTGCCCAAAAATACGTGCCCAATATTTTTTAATGATCTATTGTACGGACCAAATGGAAAACCAGCTTTTTTTTTACCCAACATTTAAATTCTATAACTATTAAAAACTTTCCTCTAGCAACGATTTGGCCGTATCACTTGTACGTCTTAAATTTTGCGGACGGATTCCGAACTATGTTTGATCAGATATTATTCATATTCAAGAGCATGATGAGTTTTTGTGGGAAATACTCTATTTCCACAATTCGACGAGTGTGAAATCTTGCCGGAAATAGTCGCGAAGAAGTTGCTCTGATAAAGTGTGCCATAACGGGTGAATGCAGCAATATCAGCACATGGCCAACGAAGTGACGATTCCCAATCATCAGGTCACTTTGGCTCTCTGGAACGAGTAAATGTTATTTCTCGGAATTCCACATTCGGGTTTTCCTAAATGACCATTCCAAAGTTCTGTGCGTTAGCTCTGCACTGGATTGCAACATTAGAAAATTATCTACTATTCTTATCGCACCCAATATCTGTATGTGCCTGTATTATATGTATATCCTGTCTGTACTACATTTTTATCGCGATCGGCGAAGTTGAAAAGTCATTAGGAGTACATATTTTCCAATCCGCTTCCCAGTATAACTTGAGCGATACGTTTCCTGGAATAAATAATTATATTGTTTTTTTATGAAGCAATTGTCTTATCATACCTTTACAACTGAAGCATGTAAATTGAGCAATCTCACAGTTGGAACGTAGTAATTCAACTACGTGCAGGAAAAACAATTCTCCAGATGTTGAAATACGGCCCGATGCGTTTACGAACAATAAAAACAGTATCTTTGATTAGCGCTCGATTGGCTACGTCCATCTCTTGCTGATAAAAAAAAAATCAAAAGCTCTCAACTCGGTACTTCCCTGGTATTCCTCAGCCGCGTTTCTCCCGAGCCAATCCGACAAGCGTCGAATAGATGTACAGCCGTGGGCAGGGGCACAGGCATTTATCTATACCAGAGGGTGTACACACGCACATACTTCATTCGAAGACCTCGCAGGGCAGTTTACGAGGCAGGTGCGATTTATGTGACGATTCGTGCGCTCGCGCGATATCGGCCAAGCTAGAGCCACCGGCCTCGACAGATCTACTGCGGTCCGAGCGCTTCTCTGATCGGAGGAGAGCTCGAACAAACGGTGCTGAGCGGTAACCGAGCTTCTAGGGGCGAACTGAAAAATTTCCAATGCTTACGTTTGGAGGTATTGATCGATTCACTTGTTTGGGGCAGAAATTTTCTCTCCCCTGCTGACGCAAATCAGGTTTTCGCCAAAAGTTGATGCTTTCGGTGCCGATGAATAAAAAAGCTCTTGTTGCTCTATACGCAGCAGACTCGATGCGCATCGAATGAATAATTACAACTTTTTTCCTTTTTTTCCTCTCCTTTAGTTCGCTAACGTACTGTTCGAAAAAACAACAACACCGAGA
The DNA here is from genome assembly GCA_030522625.1 of Copidosoma aretas. Classification (NCBI taxonomy): domain Eukaryota; kingdom Metazoa; phylum Arthropoda; class Insecta; order Hymenoptera; family Encyrtidae; genus Copidosoma; species Copidosoma aretas. The sequence continues at coordinate 11,432 of JAPYYV010022794.1, forward strand.
ATCGTTTAGAAGTCCGGAAAACAGGGGCGCGGGGTATTTTTAAAACACAACTAACTTTTTGGGAGTTTTTGCCCACATCCGTACACCACTCTGGTGTCCCGGGAACGCACTGCCCACCTAAATATTTCACTTTAACGAGCGCGAAATTGGAAACGCGAGAATTGAGGAAGCATAAAAATAGCGTTCGTTGGAGTTTGCTCGCGAAATTAATACCAAAGCCACGGGTTAAAAATTTCATTCGGAGCGAGATCACTGTGGCGCTGAGCTCGATGATAAATTATTCAAGGAACGACCCGCAGAGTTTTTTTCCAAACTTCTTTTTGCTCGGGTAAAATTGTCGGGAGCGTCATCGTCGCGGTGCGAAAAATAATACAAAAAGAGCGATCGAAGTCCCCTGACTATTCAAATCAGCTGCGAGTGAGTTTTGTCTTCGACCAGACTTACGCTCGCGACAACTCCAGCTCGCTTCTGGATTTAATAACAAATATGCCCCTGTGTGTACGACGTTGCCTTTATATCCTCACTTTTTTTCGTCCTCCTTTTGCACCGTTGTCATGACGCAAAGTACATTGATACAATACATTTATTTTCCAACTTTTTTTCTTTTTTTTACAATTCTCACAAAAAAGTTCCTCCCCTCGCTCGATCTTGCGGATGGACCATTCAGAAAAATCATTCACGGACGCTCCTCCATTTCCAGCAGAGCCCATCTCCCGTCACGGCGGAACGTACGCGACAACGCGATTGCTCGAACAGCATCAGCCCGACGCGGCTCGGGGCCAAGCTGTTCCGCGAGATTTAAACGTTGATCACCCCCCCCCCCCCCCCCCCTTCAACCTCGTGTTTCACGCCCGCGCGTGTCCTTACGCGAGTACACCGAACGAATTTACACTTTTGAGGCAAAAAAAGCAACGATGTACACGGAACACTGACAACCACCCGTTCCAGCGCGAAACATACATACGCGTGCGTACGCCGGACTCGCAGCTCGATTGAGTGTCCCGCGAGCGCCCTTCTATTTTCCGAGTTGCTCCGCTCTCTCGATGTCTCTTTTTTTTTCTTTTTTTTTTCGCTATCCTAGCGCTTGCTCTCCTGATTGTCGTTGCTGTTTTTTGCGCCATCACGGGGGATTAACGAGGATCGCGCGTACTTTTTACGGGGCGTTTGTTGGCCCATTTTTCTCTTTTTCCTTCGGAAAATGTATTTTTCGCATTTTTCAGCCGGAGCGGACGATTTTCGAGCTTTAGCGAGTGAGCGATGGGGGCTAGAGAGAGAGAGAGAGATATGGGTTTCGCTTCTGCTCTTTTAAACTTGGAACGCTCGGTTGGGCCGCGAGCGCCCGTAAACGTTTCTGCGGCCACTCTGTCATTGTGGACCTCTCCCGTTTGATTGGCTTTTAGTGACTCAAAAATTTAACCATCTCTGTTGCATTTGTCGCCCAATTTTGGCTCAAAGTGAATATTCTAAAAATAAGTGAGACATGGTACAACGCGTAAGTTGTGCGATTGGAAAGACCGGAATTTACTATTTATTAATTTCTTTGAAAATAGGGTTTGACAAAAATACAGCGTACTTCTAGATTAGCTGAAATTCTTCTTTTTTGCACATCAATGTTCATATTTATATAGATGAAGGTGCAATGGAATGTCAAATTATGACACTAATTTATTAAGTTTCGCTAATTTAAAATCGTTTTTACGCCTTTCGATGGCTCGTCTTACCTTACTCGTCCATGCCTACTTAATTTGTAGAAGATGAACTCTCGGGTGAAAGTCAAGAATACTGCGTATTGCAGATATAGTACATTACTACGCCACTAGGGCACAAAGTACAAACATGAGCGAACTTGTTTTACTTTTGTGCCCGAGTCTCGTATATTATTTTTCCACCTTCTAGCCTCAAAATAGCACCTTCGCCGCTTGATTTTGGCTCTTAGGTGGAAAAATAGATTCCGCAACTCGATCGTAAAGGCTTTTTTACGGACCTCGTTACGTCTCGGGCCGCAAACCACTCGGTCCGCAAATCTAAGCCTTTCCAAACTCGTACGTAATCTACTATTTCTTGCCGAGGGCGCAAAGTGCAATTTTGCGCCCGTGGGCCCAAAGTGCGGCCTAAGGACGAAAAGGCTCTGCTGCACTTTGGGCCCATGGTAAGAAAAAAATTATACAGAACATTAAAGAACGAAGATACGCTATTATTAATTAATTGCGTAGCCGAAAATAATTTGTTAACGTACGAATGACTTATAAAAGCGTGGGTCATGGAAATATTTGTTCCAACGACGTACATTATTGGATAACTCCCTGCTCTTGTCAATCGTGCGTTCACCGAGAGAAAAAAATCGTAATAATTACTGTGCTAGAACGGTAATCTAGTTCCAATCTCTCGTCTAGATACTTTTTACTTTTGGCAACCTAATTTTTACCGTCCTGTACAGTGAAAGTCATCGTAGTTATGGAGAAAAATAAGTCATCAAATAGATTAAATAAGTAATGCACCTCCGTCATGTTGCTTTACCAAGCTATTCGTAGTCTAGGTATTAGTAACCTACTTTGACATGTGCCGGTGCACATAAACCTATGCAATTGAAAAAATGATCTCGTCATAACAGTATTGTATATTGACCCTTGCCACAGATCGAGACATAGTATGTTTTTTTGTCTTACTGTACTATTTGTAGGATTTATATGCCTTACAAGATAAAATTATTAATAAATTCGACATGGAATTTTTTCATCCCAAAAAAAAAGGAATAAACCGTATTTTGACCATCAAAAAACGTTATAACATCGTTTTGTACAGTGGTGCTAAGACTTTATTTCCGAGCCTCTATATGAGGAATAGAAAACAAAAATTTTAAGCCCCTGATCATGAAAATCTGTCGATTGGTTTTCCTGAGATATGACTGATTACACGCAGGCAGACAAACACGCGCGTACGTTTAAAAAAAAATGATGCATTTTCATTCTGAACACTATAAAAAACACTTCTGTCTCGTTTTCAAGAAAACTTGATTTCTTACCGCTACAAAGATTCCTCTGCGCGGAAGCAAAAGCGTCCCCGGACTTTCGGCGTCCAGTAAAAGTCTCTCCGAAGAGCGCGACCCCGAGCGCCCCCCCCCCCCCCCACCCCCAAAACGAATTCTCCCGCGCCCCCCCCCCCCGATCACACCCCCGGCAAAGGGACCGCGCCGCGCCCCCCCGGAAAACCCGCATCTGTGTATACTTAATAGCCCAGGAACGAGCTCTCGCGCGAGCGAGGTTCCACGAGAGGACGGAGATTAGTGCCGAGCGAGCGGTGGATACGGCTCGCGTGTCCGTTCTGCGGTCGCAGCGGTGCCGGCACACCGTGATAAGAGAGGGGAGGGGGGGAGCTCGTTAAGCCCCCGAAAAAGCTCGAGCCCGCAGACATTTGGTTTTCGCGTCTCGTTGCCCCCTCCGCCGAGATAATTAACGGGGCCGTGGGTGTGTGTTTCGGGGCGAGTCGGCGCTGCACTAATGCGCACGGTTAGTCGACCATCTACTCTGTTAAGTCGTAGTTGGCTCTTAAGGAGGGGGGGGGGGGGATACAACTACTTCCGCGCTGATGGGGCGCGAAATTTGATTCAACTTGATGAAACTCGCCGTCCGATTAATTTTCGTGTTCCGCGTGCCGAGGGTAATTTAGTTTCATTCGATGATTGGATCGACGCGGCTGGGAAAGTGGAAGCGGGTGCTTTGAAATTCAAAAGAAGGAGAAGTTACATGGGGAACGGGACGGGGGAATATATCTCGGATGGGCTGCGTGGGCTGTATGAAAAATGTGAATGTATCTACGAAGCGGCGGCGGCGATGGAGTCGAACTTCGATTTCCCTTCTTTTTTCTCCTCGAGCGCGAAGCCGTGGGAGGGAAAATTATTTCCCAAACTTTTTCCCCTCTTCGAGTGCTTCGGGAGAGCCTGCCGCGGCTGATACGAGTTTCTTTCCTTTCCGAGTAGCGCTTCGATAGTCATTCGGATCGACGCCTTCCTCCTGGGAAGAGGCACTATCTTCGTTTTGAGTTTTTTAAACTTACTATTTTGGAGGTAGATTTTGTTACTCTGATTTTAATGGCAATATGATGGTTCAAGAATTAATTCAACTACAGATAAATGTATTATAGGGATAAACAGTTCATCTTAAAATATTCAAACTTGCTACACAGCTGTCATGTCCCTGGTATGTTTGGTGTTATTTTCTTTTCATTTCACAAAAACACTATCCAATAACACAATGTTACGATGAAAGCTTTATCGATGATCAAAATACATATAATATCAGGTTGTTTATTATACACATAGGTGTACACTTACAAGAGTACGAAGTCCTTGACTTTTAAATAGCCACAAAAATATTTCTTTACACGATTAAATTTCTTCATAAGATATGTCTAATCGCTGTCCTTAATCTTTTCAAATACATCCATACATGTAAGGCTATACTAACGCAGCTGTCTCGGTTGTTAATTGCCCGATGTGTATGAAACTAAGTAGAAACAGTCGAGTAAGGCAGGTCGAGCCAATTTTGTGATTTTCAATTTATAAGTAGATACTATATTATGTTGTTGAGCGTCATTTTTATTAATTATTTTTATTACTTTTATTTATAAAGCAAACAAACGAATAGTTAATGTTCTTCGAAATTACCCTAAAAGAAGTCGGGAACAGTCCCACTCATGGCCAACATGACGTGATATGATCAATATCCCATCTGAATCGCATCAATCATAAAACCAAGATGGTACCTTTGTTCACCATAAATCCGGGAACACTATATTATCGACACCAAATATCGAGATGGCACTGTACACCTTTTTCCACCCGAGCTCCGAGATAAATCACACAATCAAGCAATTAACGCGCACAGCTGCGCGAGTCCCATATCTACTCTGATCACTCCTCCGTTGATGATCCAACATATGACGAGATTCCGCCTCGATACCAACCCCCTCGAACCCATCGTCAAACTCCCAAACGCGCGCAAAGGGGCGTAACGAGCTGCAATCGCGACGGCTAATTATAAATTCTCGCGCGCGTTTCCCTACCTGATTATTATTAGCATTACCATTGTTACCGCCGTGCGGCCTTTCGCACCGTATCACAGGCGCCCGCGCGTCCCCTCATTACCATCGACGGACAGAGAGCAACGGGTGCAGCCCCTATACTATCGGATATAGATGACCTCTCCAGCTGTGCAGCGAGCACAGAGGAGTGAAAGTAAATACACCCTCCCGTAGCATCGATTCCCCTGAAAAGGTGGATATTCGAAGGGCATTTCCGTTCGGTGCAGGAGAGACGCGTTCCGTCATCTCCAGCGACGAACCATCGCTGGTAAAGAGTCGGAGTAGGACGAGGGGTGCCGCGCGAGATAAAATTACAAGCCGGCTAATTGGGGTGAAAAATTAATCCGCCCCGCGAACGAGGTCCCCGGTCCAGGGAACTTTCGCCATGACTCACGCGTCGCACCGCGGGAGGCAAGACGCGGGTCTCCGCTTCCCCGAGGCTCCGCGGAAACGGGGGTAAAAAAGCAGGGGACCCCTCCGACTAAGAAAATGTATTAGCCTCCCCCCACCCCCGGACAAGGAGGAGCGCGCACATGCTCGTAACGTGGAGGGCGGGGGTGGGGGGGTGGGGGGGGCACAAATTGCTCGCACGCGGCCTCGTTATACGCGCGCGCGCAACTCGAGCTCTTTATTTTATTAAATCTCTCTCTCCGGAATCCGGGAGCTGGAGGCGCGGAAATATACGAGCGAGGAGAAGGCGCGGAAAGTTCGGAGCGCGTAAATACAAGCTATACTGCGGGGGCTCGAGCGAATTACCGAGTTTCGGCGCCGCGCGGGCTTAATCATCGGTAATTGCGATCGCGCGCCCTGTATTATGTGTGTATACGTTGACTCGGTGGATTCGGCTCGACGGTGCAGGATATACGTGCGTGCGCGCGTCGATTTTCTCCGTCCGATGACCGGGGAAATTTGCGGCCTGGACACCCCCGTGTACCCCCCCCCCATGTTCCATTCGCGCATGTGGTATGCACAAATGTTGCCGATGCGGGATATTGCTCCCACCCTCCCCCGCTTCGTTTAGTTTGCTAATTATAGGTATGGACGCGGAGTGCATTTTTTCTTTTAAAACTCTCAACGGGTGCGTTTCGGAGGGCGTCTGGAGCGAACGTGCGCGCGGCAGTGTTGATTTTGACTTCGTTATTTTTGGACGATGTTTGCTCTGGACTCGGGCGGGGAAACGGGACGCCCGCCCTTCGCGCGTTGTAACCGAACGGAAACACGGCAAAGTCCGCGGAAAGTGGGTCAATTTTGGGTTGTTTCGCCCTGTTAAAATGTTTCAGGAGTGCAACTATAACGTAGTATGGGGAACATTTTAGTCGGAAGGGCGAGATAGAGAGTTGCGATGTTGCTGGCACTTGATTCGAAACAACGATGAGCCCGTTGTGATTATTAACGGAATGCATGATATTATAGCAAGGGAAATTACGTAATACTAATGCAGAAAAACTCATTTTCGTCTGTTTCAGGTGAGTTTCCCCGAATGGATGCGACCACTGTGATGCAACCCATGCAAACTGCGTAAGTACGTACTGACAAATATTATAAGCCATCGCGATGTCGCGGGAAATTAAATTAGTCCTTACGGCGTGTAACTCCGAATCCAAAACTCCGCGGCAATTAATATTACAAACTGGATTATGCAGTTCGCGGCACATTGCGATCCATACGCGCGAACCACTAATCATTCGCGATCCGATGACAATTTTCGGAATCCCCGGGTACGACAAGTTGTTCGTTCATTATAGAGTTATAAGCTTTCAGAGCTCCGCGTGTAACATCCGGTTGGATTGCTTGGATTTAATTTAAAAAAGTCCGTATGCCGACAGATACACTAGAATTCCCATAAATTGTTCGTCGGAGCATGTATACATAACGCACGTGCATCATCCCCCGAGGGTCAGAAGTGTTTTACGCCATCTCGGGGAAAAACGAGTGCAAGTGAAGAGAAAATCGATGAAAACCATTTACGTTGAAAGAGCAATGGGAATTGTGTTTGAATCGCGAAAAAGCTATCCCTGACGCACAATCTAATAATAAAACGAATGAAAAATCAATTTCCCAAAGGGAATGACGTTTATAACTTCCATCTACACCCAATCAATACGTACCACTCATGAAGGTAAGATGCGAAACCTCTGAAAACGCGTCCTCGGATGCAACGATAACCCGATTTCATCCAAAATACGTCACCCACGCTTCTATCCCGCACAGAACGACGGCACAGATCCCCCCCCCCCCCCCCCCCGC
>JAPYYV010022798.1:0-22131 GCA_030522625.1 Copidosoma aretas
TCTGCATCTACTGGTGCACGAATATGGTCAGACATCGGCGTCACGATTCGTTTTTCAAACAAGTATTCTGCGATATGATGCATCATCCACGTGTTTGGAACTGATATGAGTCGGGAAAAATTCAATGAGCGGTCGTCTTACCAAACTCGTCTGCATCTACTGGCGCACGAACGTGGTCAGACGTGGCACCACGATTCGTTTTTTAAACAAGTTCTCTGCGATGTGATTTTTTTTTTTTAGTTTGTAGTGCGTAGAGTTGGGTGACTTTTTAACATTACATATACATAATGCAGTGTTGGAAAAATATTCCTTTTTAGAAAAAATAGCTCACTTTATTTCGAAAGAGAACGAAAATTAAGAAGTAAAAAGTGTCGAGGGATTTGAAACAATTATCTGAATGGTTAATTTAATACTTTTATTCAAACTATATTATCTCAAATTGTACAACGTAACTGTTGGCTAGTTTGCTCGCAAAAATTTTTGATGAATACCGCCTGATGTACGACTAAAAAAAAAAAAATTTCTCCATCAAAAGAGTGCATTACAATTTGGGAAAAAAAATTACGTTCCGAATTGTCTGAATATTCATAAAATAATTGTGCCCGAGTCTGAATAATGCAGTTATATACGGTGAAAGATCGATATCCGCGAGCGTTTCATTATACAGCGCGAGGCCCGTCAAATCAACACGATCGCGTGAATAAACAGTCACGACGGCGAGTACAGCCGTGTGTGTGTATGCGTACAATGCGAGCCCTGAATTTTCAATTTAGCAGCCAGCTCGTTTCCATCATCAATTACCCTCGGAGCGTGAAAATTTCAGCCGGCCGTCCTCTGGAGGTCGAGCGATCGGTCAGCTGCTCTACTGCTATTACAGCGCCGGGCGACCCGAAATTTGCATTCGCTTTCACGCCAGAGTGTCCCGTGTACTGCGAATGGGGAGCTCGAATGGGGGGATTTTCCCGAATATACACACAGACGGTATATTAATGTCCCGGTTGTTCGGAGACTGGGGCGATCACTAACTCACAAACAGGACAGTGCAGTGCTTGTCCGTCGCGGTGCAGAGTTGATTTAAAAGAGCTATCGTGCCACAACCACCTGGATTAAAAATCAATGGAGACTCGTTGTCCTCTGAACACAAGAAATAATATCGTGATGCGGTCCTTTCCCAGTTTCCAAAGACTCATATCAGTTCGTGCAGAAACGAAGGGGGCGAGAAGTCCAAGAAGAGCTAAAATCAACGCGACCCGTTTCATCAGTCGCTCCGCGTCAACTGTGTTTTTCATCACCCCCGGAGCGAGACTCCTCGGCGTCGGCTCGTCGGCCGACTATAACACACTGTCACCCTCACGCCGGGCGATCGAGAGCTATAGCACCTATATACACACACACACACGCGCGCAGCGGCAACAACTGCAGCACCGTCCGCCGGGACAAGTCAATTTCGCAAGTTTGCCGGGGGGAGAGGCTGCTGGGCCAACGATAGCCGGGGGCGAAAAACGCTTCCGTCGCGCAACAGATATGGGGGGCGATATTAGGGGCGCGCCAGTTTAAACGCGGAAGGAGAGCCAAGTTTTCCCATTATTCAACGCGAGGCCGAGATTTATACAGCGTGCCCATAGTTCGTGTGTGCACGATGTGAGTCGATTCGTGGGTGGGACGACGACGCAGGTTTGAAGTTTCGTACGTACATAGTTCGCGGGGGAGACGGCGATGTGGGCCAGCGTGTTCTTGTATACACACCCCCGCTCTCCGTGCCCCTCTCGTAGTCTCGGAGCTCCAAAGATTTTTGAGGGATAATGAACGGTTCCGTTCGATCTTGTACGTACATTTAATTTTTTTTGAATGAGTTGATCAACAGATCCGTGGCTAAGGGACATTACATTGCTTTTGAACAGTCACCGCAACGGTGTGTAATATTTCAGAACGACGTTCATGTTATGAATCCAAACGTTGCGCCAGATGGCTCAACATTTCTCTTCGCTCGTTCGTGGGGCTGTATGATAATAATGATAATGATAACAATGATCCAGGCTCTTTCATTCCTCCGCAACGGATGAAAAATCCCGCGCTGAGTCGACACCGAACGCTCGGCATTGTCTTCGCCGACCAGCGCTCCAGCGAAACCGATCGCGCGAGATCGCAGCCCCATCTTGATTAAAACACACGGAGCTCATTATCCCCGTACCCTTGGAGGGGCTAATGAAAGAACCGCGTCACCGATGGAGCAGATCAGCATAGGTACGAAAGACGGCGGATGATGAATGGATAGCACGTCGGCGCGACGGATCGATCGATCGCGAGATTGCGGGGCTCCCGTCACAAAAGATGTATGTAGGGGTAGGCGGTGCGGTGGGGGGAGGGAGAAAAATAGAGCCAGCCGTCATTAGTCACGATCCTCGCTCGGAAAGCCGACGCTCTGCGCGTGATGCTGCCGAGGTTGGCGCCCCTGTACGGTACATTGTGTACCCGTACTATACTTATTGTACACATACACACATGGTTTTTATATATAAATATACGTATGCGTGTAGAGAGGGAAAGAATCGGGCAAACTATTGATTTTGGCACGCTATCAACGAAAAGTGCGGAATAGGGCTCTGCTTCACAGTGACTTTTCTTCTGTACGCCCATCGGAGAATCGGTTGGTTCATCTCTCCTCCGTACGTCCTTGCACACCTGTTAAGCACATACCTACTATCGCTGCCCGTGGCGAGGAGCGCGAACCGTACAGTGTCGGGCCTCGTTTTTGTACCGACGGTCGTGTCACATTCTGTGTATTCTTTTTCCGTCCACTCGAGCTTGAACATCGAACTCTTTTACGCGCAGTTTGTACAGAGTCGCGGTGTAATTTGGGGAAAAAGCTCGCTCGACCGAGAGGGAATCGGAGCGCCGTGGCGGTAAAAACGGGGGAGACTCGACGCCCGGCGTGGACCTTCACAGGGGTCGAGAGTAATCTTGATGTTGTATACTGTATCGTCTCGAATTGCACTCCCCGTTGATGAGGAGGATCCGTCTTCGCACCCACATTCGGCCGAGCGAAACAGTCGAATCGACCGTATAACCCAGCCCCCCCTCCCAACCCCGTTGGCCGGTGCACTTTCCAGGGTGTGCCTCGGCTACGTGGCGATCGGTCCCAACGCGCCCAGGCGTGATTCATGACCGCGTCTTCCGTTCCGCTCGAGTGGACGAAGGACGGGCGAGCTAAGTGTATTGTTCGCTCCTCGCGCTGCTGTGGAAGGTTTTTCCTCGGTTTCCCTCTCGCCCTGTTCATATACAGTGGACAACTGGTGCGCGGCGATGGGAGATTGGTGATGTTCGCTGGGTACTCGTAGGTCGGAGTGAAATGTTTTTTTTTTTTTTTTTTTTTTTTTGGTGCTTAAAGCTTCTTCAAAAGTTTATTCGGGTTAAGTAAAATGGTTATTGGTGCGTCCTCCCCGCCGCCCATGCGATACCTGCTTATTTTTTGTTTTTTGTTTTTTTGTCTTATTTTCCCTGTACCGTCGAGATTTCTCGAGAGGAAAAAATGGAAGCAGAGCTGTAGTACATCGGCCGCGCTATCTCCTGTGCCGCGTGTGCACGGTCGACATGTATCATAGTGCCCGGGTAACTCGATACGCCTACGCCTACGATACTGCGACGACGTTATCGGCGAATTGCGCTCCATTTCGTCGCGTCTTTTCTTCGTCCGCATTATATATGCTTGTCTGCAAAGAGAGGAGACGATGGTATTCCGGCTGGGGCGCCGAGCCCAGGATATCGGTTCGAGAGGACGCGCGCGCGCGCTTCTATCGGCAAGTGATTCAGAGCGGGCTCGCGATCTTAGGAGCCGTCGCTCTATCCTCGGTTTCTTTCGAGAGCCGTATTTTGATATTTGTAACTAGAAGTTTCGGAAACTCCCGATGAATACATGTGCCCTACTAACGAGTAAAATACAGAATGATGTCGACTCTTCACTTTGGTAGTATTAGAGATTAATGCAGTTATCATTTTTCATTTTTGCGGTTCTGGCTGCTCTTTCGTCTGAGTATTGTTGTAAGATCAAAAATAAGTTTATGATCACCCGAAGCTTTATGACTCAGTTTATAATCATGACTTGATTAAAAATTTTCATGAAATAATCATTCACAACAGCGCATTTTATCATTTTATCTCAGAACCTTCATAATCAATATGGTGAACTATTTTTTCTCAATATACGTACGCTTTGTGACAGGACAAAACAATTTTTATCACAATGACTGAAAAGCATGATCATCTTAGTGCATGATATCAAATTATTTACTAATCATATATAGAATATATACAAATGCGATTGACATATGTTGTGACTCCAATTTCGTTGTAAAATTCTCATTTGGATCATTGAAATCGCAGTTCTATCAGCATTACTGTAATAACAAAACGGTCATATTTGTAATGCTTTTTTTTTAACTTTCAAAAAATGAATTCATATATTAATTTGGCTTCTGGAAAGGCCAAAAGAGCCGGACCCAAAAGTTTTCAGCTTGTTTGAACCTAACACACCTTAAAATAAATTATGAATGAATTCTAAACTCTAAAATTCAAAAATTCTACTTTACAAAAAAAAATATTTCATTTTTCTCGTCGTCGCCGATACATAAGAATATAATCTAGGATACAAACTTATTGAACCGTATGACAGAAATAGTTATCACCGAACTCACACCAGTTGTGGTTGACAAGTCAGTAAAGCATCAGAGTCCCGATGGCCTAGCGGTTAGCGTGCTTACTAAGTACTAAGCTTGTGATGGTCTCAAAGGATGGGGGGTGTTCGAGTCCCGCTGGTGGAATTTTCGGACGAAATCTGTAAAAGACTTTTTTCCGATATTTCCCAGCTGGAATAATACCCCGTTCCTGAACCAATGAAGATATATATTATATCTTAATATATGCGAGTCCTTGAAGGACATGAATATGCGAACACCGTCAGTTTTTTCGATCTTTTTCTGACAATGTAAGAATGACTTAGTCAAAATATGGTAAGCCACCAACAATAATGGCATCAGATGAAATATGTATATATATACTGTAATAGAAGAATCCAATATGTTTGTAAATGCAGCGAGAGCCCAGATGGTGCCATCTGTATTCAATTAATATATAAGATGGTCTTTGTGGTATGTTTATATCCATGTATGTAAAAATATGATATTCCGTTAATAAACATATTAATAAAAAAAAAAAAAGTCAGTAAAGCATCGGACTCATAACTTTGTGGTGAAGGCGGGTTCACGACGAGGCTCTATAGGAATGTGCTGTGTGCTCGAAGTGGTGAATCTATGTGATTTCCCAAGTAATGATACGACTTTAAAAGAATGAGCGCTAATATCTGTAATGTTTGTATTCGTTGTAGAAAAAATTTTTTTTTTCAACTAAAAATGCAGAAGCTAATCCTATATTAGACCGCTAAATACATCCCGGTACGTGCTTAATCCACCTCATTCAGAATAGCTTTTTTGCTCTCAACCCAATTTTCGTGGTTCGCTTTAGAAGCAAATTGCCCGCGATGCCCGAGAAACGCGATAAGCTTCATAAAAATGCTAATGCCCGCGGAGATTCGGAAAGTTTCATCCGCGAGTATTTCCATAAAAGATGAGCCAAGGAAAAAAAAAAACAGAGCGAAATCGCGTCGATGTGTGCCATTGATATGCACGCGTTAATTCGAGTGCCGAAATGGCGAGCTTGGTCACCTTGACCGATCGTTGAGCGCAACCAAAATACGCGCTCGTTTAGCGGACAGAGCGACGTGCGGCTCTTGAATAATTTAGCTCTCTTTCCGACAAGACGCAACCGCCGACTGCTAATAATCTTCGCGTCTTTTTTGTCGCCTTGCGAACGTAAATATTTTGCTCCCGCGCTTCTTTGGAGAACTAAATGTGGGGAGAGCCCGGTTTGTTTATCCTCTTGGAGAGCAAAGTTCTGCAAAACCGAGAAATAGTCGCACCGAACGAAAATAGAGGCGGGCTGCGATAAATTGGGCTGTTATTTTCCGTTTCTGATAGGCTCGGATCCGGAAAATTTACGAGCTCCGTATATTTTTAGCCCCGATCAATTTTTCAATCCGGCTTCCATATTTTATTCGCTTCCGCGGTCGGTACGAGGGGCCCATAATAAACTCATTTTTAGTTAATTTTTCGGTCGTTCCTTCGATAAAATACCTCTGATGCCTGTCAATTTAACGACTCTATGTACGATAAAATTTGTGGATACAGTTATTACGTACAGAAGTTGATGAAAATATTGGTGTCAAGCTGACCGGAAAATAGGTAATTCGCAAGGTGACCGTCGGTCTAAAAAGAGAGAACGAAAAAAAAACCCTGCCCCAGTGAGAGAGCATAATTGAATCGATTCCCTCCTAACGAAGCTTGCGGTCGCCTTTTCTTTTTCGTCGCTCTCGTGTCGTCGCCGTGCCATAACTCATCGACACCCACTATCGAGGACGACATTTGCACTCCTCGAAGATATATATGTACACCAATACTACACATACGCGTACCTCTGTAGAGAAGATGTGCCCATCGATCGGCCCGTTGAGAAGTACGACCTGCTGCTCGAAGCGCAATGATTTATTGAGCAGAACGGCCGAGGGATCGTAAATCGTGTTCTGTCATGTATATATTTTTTCCCAAGTTAAAATCATGCTGAAGAATGAATGCGCCAGCCAGCGTGACCGGATAATTGAAAGAGGACGTGTGCCTTGAATATTTCAAAGCGCGTGGTACCGTAAGCGGAGCCTCCGCGCTTTTTTGAAAAACAAAGCTAGTAGAAAGAGTAGGGTTTGGTCAGACACGCCGTTCGGGTAGGTATACATCTCTTTTTGAGATCTTGGCACGATTTAGCTGGATCGGGAGTCTACATTGAGCGTGAGTGTAGCAGTCGATCGATTATGAAAAAAAGGAGAAAAAAAATTTTTACTGTGTATTATTATATACAATTTTATGCGGGCTTTTGTGAGCAAAAAAAATTTTTCGACGATACTATCAAAGACAGTTGCCAATGGTCCAAGAGCTTTTCTTTATCATTCAATTACAGTGGTCGTCATTATTCTCGCAGGGAATTTATCACACATCCATACACATATTTCATCGGGTAACAGACCTCGTCGAGAAACTCGTGGTCTCGAACGTTGATGCAACCGATGGGCTAACGAGTTCCGGCGCTTTACCAACCAGACCACACTCGCACGCGTAAGTTTCAATATGAATTTTCGCACCAAAAGGAATGTAAACCAAACTCCGAACGCAAAAATTTCCAACAACCATACAGCGAAAAAATAACCACCAGCTCTCCCGGAGGATGAAAAAAAAAAGTCTGCATCAAATTCCAAGCGCGCTCAACAACGACACGTGTCCCGCGGAATCCAAAGAACAGTCCTCCCGTCCTCTCGACCTCCCGGTGGCAAAATCCCCCCGCCCCTCCAAAAAAAAAAACGCACAAAAACGAAAAAAGCAACGCTCGGCGGCAAACAGACGCTCACCGGAGCGCGGGAAGAAACGCAAACTCCATCCGCAGCGATCGTGCAGCGGACAGTCCACGTGCAACTGTACAACGACCACCACCACCATTATAACGACCATCAGACGCTTGCGCACGGAGACACGACGAACGGACGCGCGTACACCTGCTCGCCGTCGCGTGTATAATACATGCATTGGAACACGCACGGCGTACAGAGTGCACGCTACCCCCCGGCCGGATTGCCGAGGGGTGTACGACGCACACGCGCGCGCGGTACACGGAGTAGTAGTAGTAGTGGTGGTAGTAGGAGCAGCGCTGGTGGACGAAGCGAGACGCGTGGGGAGGTGGGTGGGGCGCCTGCGCGATCGCCGCGGGTATCGACGCCCGGGCACTGGAGTCGGGTCGGTGTGTCGGAGAGGGAGGGGGGGAGAGATTTCGCCTCCTCCTCGTCTCTCCTCGTCGTCCGTGACGGCCGAGAGGGGTGCAAAATGCACGCTGGAAAGAGAGAGAGGGACGTTCCGGGGAAGGTCGGTGCAGGCGCGCGGAGAGGGATAGCGGGCCGCGGCTCCGACGTTGTCCCCCCCCCCCCCCGCCCCGAGCGCGTCAGTAGTCAACTCCCCGTCCGATCAGCCGGGAGGCCCGTGTGCCCGCTAGTGTCGTCGTCGTCGTCGTAGTCGCGTGTGCCGTTCTGTCTCTCTCTCTTTCTCACTTCCCTTCTCGTTTCCCGTGTGCGCGGGTCGTGCTCCCGGAGGTGGTGTTCCGTGAATACTGGTGCCAGCGGGGGCAGATCGTCCGAGGGAGGTGCACCAGAAGAGGAGGTGGAGGCTAACAGCAGCAGTAGCAGCCTTACCCAGGGAGGGAGGAAGGATGAGAGGAAGGACCAGGTAGGCTACTCGGGGCTGGACGTCGGGCACACGTAGAGTCGGGGACGGTGCTCCTGGAAGAAGCAGCACGGCAGTTTGTGCGCGCGTTGGGCCATGAAAACGGGCTGCTGGTCGCGGATCGTGCACGGACCGCGGGCGTAGGTGCAGCAGCGCCAGCGGCGCTCGCGCGTGCTAGCCCCTCGAGCCGAGCGGCTATGTAGGAGCCAGAGAGGCTGGAGAGGAAGCGCGGAGCAGGGGTGCGCGTGTATATGTATGCACTCCGATGGGCAGGGAGAGACGCCTGCTTTTTGTGTTTGCAACCAGCAGACTCCCGCTTCCTCGAGCCGTGTATCTGCTACCGCGGACTCCCTGAATATTCATCGCGTTTGGGTAGGGGAGGGGGGGGGGTGTTGGCGCGGCGATACGAGGGATGCTATCAGCTCGAATTGGAAATTTGATCCCTCGGCTGGTGGGTTTCATCCCTCTCGTACGATGCTGCGGCTCGAGGTCGTTGTTCCCTATTTCTGTTGTCCAGGGGAGGCGGAGGGTGAATTTCCCTTTCGGAAAAGTACACACGGACGGACGGATGTTACTGGCGCACGGCGCGAAAGGTTAAGTCTCGCGTGCATGTATACGTATAGGTACTGTATGCATACAATGTATATATGTGCACAGGCGCGGGCTGCTGCGGTCCGCTCTCCCGAGAAGAGTGTCCAGACGTACTCGCGTTGTTCCAGGCCGATACACCGCACGTATGGATCTCGTCAGTTAGGACCATCTGGGTTATTTATACCGAGTCGGCTCGACGATTCGACAAGGGGAAGGGGGGGGGGGGTCTGTTTGCTCCCTCGTGCGCGTCACGAGGGGCTAGCCGCGCCGACTGAAGACCCAAGCTCTCGTGCTCGTCCTTCGGAGCTGAATTTTTAATTCGCGCCGTTCTTCCTCCTCCTCTGCGAACTGTGTGTGCATACGCTGCCGTGTGCCCCAGGCTACTTTTCCCCGCGCTTGTTTTTGGGGGCTGCCAATTAGCGTCGAGCTCGTTAGCCGCTGTTTTTTCGGGGAGTCGGTCCTCCTCGGCCGTTCGCTGGGCGCTATTCATAGAATCCACCGATGATGGGTCGGGCAAATCTCCCTACGGAACTATACGTATAATGTACATACATCGCGAGCGCTACGAAAACTTCGGTCGATACGAAAATTTCAAATCCAAACCATCCATCTAACCGGGGCAAAGTGACGGCCCAACACGATAAATCTCAATAGGCGCACCCCCGCATCGAGCACGAACTGCTTTTATCGCGCTCCCCGGTACGGGTGTATCCGTTTGTCGCGTCGCCACCTCGCCATCGCGCAATCGTCCCCCTCCCGGCATCACGCGTGAAAAAGAGAGTCCCCCGATCGCGTGCGTCGGATCCACGCGGGATCTATGGATACTCGAGTGCCCCGGCGCGGTTTTCTTTGTCCAGTCTCCTGTGCGCTACCGTTCGACGGCGCTTTTTTCACGGCACAACGATTGCGATCGGACGACAGTTGCGGAGAATCTGCTCGGGCGAAACCCAGCGGTGCACCACGCTTCGGTTGAAAAATCACCGCCAGTCACCCCGACGTGCCCAGCCCCAGTGTTGATATTCAATCTCGATCCGTCACGCGCGCCGGGCGAAGCAAAACAGTAGAACGCACGCGAGCCCGTACTCTCTCTCTCTCTCCCTGTAAAATCAACGCGCACGCCAAGGGCGACCTTCCCCTTCCTCGGGACTCCCACAGCTCGTTACGGCCGGAGCTCGGGAGGAATTACAGTCCCGAACGGCAGGGCGGGGGGGGGGGGGGGGGGGGGTGGGCCCCCCCCGGGGGGGGGCCCCGGGGGGGGGGGATTTCAGAGCCCCTCGAGCGGAGATCCTCAAAAGTGTAATGCGCCGTAAGCCGCCCGCCGTCGTTACGCGCGGATACGGGCGTCCACGTGTGCAAAGTCTCGTTTTCCCCGCGGCTGGCTCAATATTTACGCTAGAGTTTCGCCGTGGAGAGTGGTGGTGGTTGATTCGGGGCAGGGTTCAAATTTTGGGACTCCTTTAATCTCGTGCGCACGGCTGGGGTTGAAAAGGGGGGCCCTTTTCTCCTTTCGAACGTGGATGTGTGAATTTTTTTTTCGTTCCGCGTCTGTGTGTGTGTGTCTTTCATTTTTCGGGCTCCTTTGGAATTCGCGTCGGCGAGCGAGAGGCCGACGATGGGGCGCCCGCGGCCACCACGCTCGGGGCTCCCTGTCGGGCTGGGGCTTCCTTTGAAGTCAGCTCGTCGATGCTGGGGTTCGCAGGGGTTGGGTTTGGAGATTCTGGGGCCCGTTGATTGTCCCGAGCGAAAGGATTTTCTGTGCGATCGAAATCGCCGAATGTATCAATGGATGTGATTCTAGACATAGTGTTCCAGACGTAGGTATTGAAATAGAGTGATTGTCCCGTAAACTACAATATCGGTTTCTAAAATACTGCGGAGTAACTTTTTGTAATGATATAAACTGTGACTGATGATTAGAAAAAATATCGTCAGTTGACAGCTTGGAAAGATAAAAATCGCTATCGCAAATTTTTTGAAAAGGAAACGCTGCGTTAAGTTCACTGAAAATGTAATTTGTCTGTTTATTTATTTGAAATACATCTTGTGTCGGTATTTTAGACTGTTCGTGTTGAACAATGAAATTTTAATCCAATCTGATTAGCAATGACATCATTTGTATCTTTTTTGATGGGTTCGTTCGTTGGTTGAATGGAAAATTTTTTATTTCAGAGGTATAAACAAGCATTGTCTGCAGAAATTATGACATGAAAGATGTCGAGAGAATATTCTGTTTTTCTGTTAGATCTCATGTCATTACTGTGATTGTATATTTTTTTGCAATTCGTGCAGTGTAAAAGGTCTATTTTTCAAAATTTTTCTCAATCTATCGATTGGGACATCACCCGTGTAAAAAAGAATTCTCGAGTTTTTTGTGAATTGCTCATGTAAAAAAAAAAATCAATAAATTAGGTAAAAGTTTTAAAAATTAAAAATTCTTTATTACACCGTGTAATTACAATCTTCATAACGATCACTATTATAACATGGAATGCAATGGAAGCATGTAACTTTTTCGACAGCTGTAAATCATTACACTACTTTAAAAGTAATTCCCTGATAAAACTGAAGATAAAATATCATTGTTATACACTACAATAATTCGATATTAGCTTTAAGCCTAAATGTTTTTCCGATTAAACTACAAATAAAATACAAAATTCCAAGAGAAACACCTCATTACCCGTGTAACAGTTGTTCGATGAATTATTCAGTCGAGAGCAAAGATTTTTTCCTGCTATTAGTGTGCACTGTCATTGCTATTCCAATTCTGTATCGCGAACGTTCATCGGACGATCCATAAAATTTTTGTGCAACAGACAACGTGCCATTTTCTACATTTTTTTTTTTTAGCAAGGAAAATTGGACGATTTCCAAAGTCATATTACGGAATATTACCCGCGCTCTACATCAGAGGACTGTTATTTCAACCGATCGATAAACAGAAAGTGAACTAGAGCGCAAAAAAAACCGAATTAAAAATACGTCGCATCCAAGGTAATGGTTATAATAATATATTTTTGTAAACAATACGTGTGATCATCGTTGAAGAATTCCGACACTTGCCCTCATCCGCGTTGCGATCGATCTTTTGCCGGGTACATCCATGAATAAAAACAGCGTAAGCGTCAACAGCCGAGTAATCGCGAATCGCGTTTGCCGACAAAATGATCCGGGAATAAAATTACGGGCAACAACGGAAGAAAAAAAAAACACAAGCGCGGGGGCAGGGGTGGCGGGCACACGGGACTTATAGTCGCTGCGGAAGAAGAAAACGAATAGAACAGAGACAGAGGGGGGGCACTTGCATTATTTGCCGCGTTCGAGCGGATTTCCTTGAATGTGGCCTGGTTCGCGGGCGATTCCTCGGTATCGGCGGCCCTGACATCGAGCACCGGCCAATCGTAAATAAGAACCGCGGAGGGACCGAGACTCCGCGACGCCGCGGCCCGGCGCTCGATATTCCGCTCCTGTGTGTGTGCATCATACTTTCCTGAATATGTATGTACGGACCGCCGCCTAATAATGCCTCTTCTCTCTCCGCTCGCACTTGTCTCCCGACAACAGCGCGGGGTACACGCGACGATCCCCGATCGAGGGCCGGAGGTATTCTCTCTCTCTCCTCCACTTCTTCGAATCGAACGTGGATGGGCCACTCGGAGGTCGTTTAATCGTTTTTTTTTTTTTTTTTTTTTTTTTTTTTTTTTTTTTATTTTTTTTTTTTTTTTTTTTTTTTTTTTTTTTTTTCCCGGCCGTGTGTCTTTTTTTCTTTTTTTTTTTTTTTTTTTTTTTTTTTTTTTTTTTTTTTTTCTGTTTTGGACATCTTTCTCGCCCTTGATTTTGTTTCGTACTTTTGGCTCGGAAGTTATTATTCCACGAATTAAATCCCGGAAGAGTGTGATTCACGAGCACGAGGTGGTGGTGGTGGTGGTGGTGGGGAGCTCGCGTGCCGGGACTAACGCTTTAAATGCGCACTGCCTCTGAAAATAGACGTTCTATCGATGGAGGGATTATTTTTACCGGATAACTAGCAGAGTCGAGTGCTTCCTCGTTTGTTTCCTCGATCGGGAGAGCCTTGAAAAGCCGCGATGAATGAAACGCGGAGGAGAAAAGACGAGCGTCCGGCAACTCGTGAGCCGTTGACGGACCGCGGACCGTATGGCCATTAACGGGTGTATCGATCGCGTCCTGATGAATCTCGTTGGCAATCGTTGGGATTTCTGAGACTATTACCGATCAGAACGAAGCGGATTTACTTGAGGTTGCAATGTTTTATTGTTTCTGGCCCAACCATGATACCCAATGATTGATCCTCTAAGCTCTGCCGTCGATCGAAATCCCTAAACAAAGGGGCACCGATCTCGAGCCCCAAGTGCAGGCCACTCACGATTTAGTCTTACAGCGGTGCGATCGTCACGCGCCTTTTGCGGAGTCCCGTCCATCAGATCCTCTTTTTTTCTCATCCTTCCCCTCTTCTAATGCATACTAGTATAAATTGCTCGCATCAAGATAATAGGTCGGTCAAACGTATACGTGGAGGTACTCATATGTATTCGTACTCCTCACGAACCGACCACCATGTGTCTCCAGACACGCATACTGGCAAGGAAAAAAAACAGAATGCACAAGAGAAGGGCTTCGTTAAGCTGCTTTTCATGTAATAGACTTGACCGCGACCTGTCGCGTGTCGACACGCCGTGATTTCCCTACACGACCGCGTCGTCATCGGCTCACAAATATTACACGCGTGTATACATATATAATATACAATGTATACCTACACTTTCCTGTCTTCTCCTCTCCCTAGTCCTCTCTTCTTTCGTATGTATAGTAGGCTTAAGTCTCTTTGGAGGCTCTCAGCGCTCTCGGCTCTCATCCCCTTTTTGCTCTAGCGTGGGTTAATGGAAAGCAGCCTCGCCGCTTTTTTTACTACTTTGGGCTGTTTTTGTCCTCACGACGCTGATACATATTTTGACGCAACGTGTGTGTGAGTGTTGGTCAGCGTGATTTGCGGTTTTTTTTTCCTCCGATTCGTCATTTTTTGAGCATTATAGTTGTTCATTAGCGGGACCCAGTCGTTCTCAATCCGTCCAATTTAATGATTAATGGACGTCGGGTTTTTTGAATAATCGTTGTTGATTACTGTAACTCGTTGTAAAAACATTCTTAATAAGATTTGCATTGCACAACTGGCAGATAATGTCAGGAAAGTGTACAAAAATTATCATCGTATCGATGTGCTAGAAACATGGTAAATCACTTTAAAATTAGTTCTAATATTTTTATACATGTATAAGGTGTAGTAAATTTTTTTATAAAGTAATCCGTTTTCAACTATCATAAATAAATGTTTGTTTTGTTGTATCATGCTTGACGATAATGTTGTCCAATGTCCACTCGCTCGAAGGACTTTTCATCTGATGCTGGTCTTTTATTAATTTTTGATATTATTTATTGTTAGAAATATATTTGTTTAGGGTTTGACTTCAACTGTTATTCACGTCTAGCTAGAACACAATATGATTCCACGGGGTTGAGGTAAAAATACTAAAAGTTGATTCAGTTATGTTTCTATATAATTGTTCACCATTACTTTGGAACAACAGAGCGTTGGACTCTCGTATACTATGACTTCATTCGTTCTTCTACCGAAGAAAATATATCTCAAAGTCTCATTCCAGTACACGACCCGCACCTAAAAAGCTGGATGGTCGGATCATAGTCGGATGACATTCAATAAAAGTTTAATAAACGGACGAATCGTATATTTTAGAAGAAACGCTAGCAGTTAGAAAAATTCGGAGGTCACGACCATTCATTGCTCTTTACCAACGACCATAACATTAATAATCGAACAAAACACACGAATACCCGAACCCTCCTCCTTCATCCCCTTACTATAAAAGCGCCCGATAAACCCACAGGACCCCTAAAACACGGCTCCCAAAACTCCCCCGTTTGCTCAAAAGTTTATTTCCGTACCTCAAGCCATGCGCGAAATCACCCATCGATACAAAAGAAGCCCACCAACGCTCGATATAGCAATTTCCAGGCTAAAAAAAGACACCCCGCACACCGGCGAGCGAGCCAGCCGGCTCCGCCCCCCTAATCCCCGCCGAAGTCGCTCAACAAAATCGCTTCCGCTCGAAATGATTGGCAGCTCACGACCTTCGCGCGAATGGCGTGATAGGAGATAATCCACGAGCGACTCGCTTACATCACGGACACACATACCCCCCACACTGTACTCACTTACCCACTTACCGAAATGACCGTAAGACAGACCTCCGATGCCTCCTCGCGGCTTATCGCTGCCACGTGCGCACCTTGGATGTACTTGCACAATAACGCGGACAATGGGTGTGTGTATTCCGTCTGCTTATCGCGGACCGGCGATCTTGGCACGCGGCTCGCATTAATCCATCCGCGAGGGGGAGAGTGAAAGTTCGCGGGCCCGTTTCTATACACCCCTGCACCGCGAAGTTCAACGGCTATGCTGGGTGTTCCGAAAATGTTCCAGGAACACTATACCACGAGATTAAGCTTTTCAAGGCAGAGAAAAACGCTCTTTACCAAATTTCGATCCGATGCGTGGTTTTCGAGATATTTTTAATATAAAATCAAGGAATTTCTGCATCACATGATAGGCTAGGAAAGTTTTTTTAAGTATTTTTTTACAGTGACTATACAGATTTTCAGTTGACGACAGCTGAAAAACCACACATCGGATCGAAATTTGTTAAAGAGCTTTTTTGTTCCTATTGACAAGCCTAATATCATGGTATAGTTTTCCTGGAAAATTCTTGTAACACCCTGTACAACCGGCCGCTCGGCTCTGGCGCGCCGGATGCATTATGCATTTGGTTTTGTACGGGCTCTTCCCCCCGCGTTCGCCGTTTCATTAGCGGCTGATCGCCTTTGGGCGATTTGAGCATCGCGATTGTTGAATTTATCGGAGACGAGGGAGAAAAGATGCGTGGACAGCGCTTTTTTATTCTTTTCAAAGTCGCGGCCTGTGTACGTGGATAATTATAGGACTGATGTAGGATGTAGAGCAGTGTAGGTCGGAGAGTATGAGGAAACGTGAGTCTGTGAGTGCTCATTAATTGAAAAACTGAAAAGCGTGAGATTTAATTTCAAGGGCCTCGTTGGGCGGTATAACGAGGAGCTGGGGGAAATGTTGTCGACGGGAAGGTCGGAATTCGCTTTTTTTGATTAAATTACAAGGTGGGAGTGAAACGAGGTCGGTGATCAGAGAGTCATTTTTTAAGTATAATCAAAGGCGCGTTGAAAGGGTTCCTACAATTTGAGGGGCGTACGACAGAAAGAATAATGACGTGTTCCTGATTCGCGTGTGTCTATTCATCCGAAATGACCGTCCGCGCGGGAACAAAAGCTTCTAAAAGCACATTTTTTTCGGGAAAAGTTCACTCAGCGCTGTATAGAAAAAAAAAACGGGGGAAAAGGGAGTAAGGGTCGAAAAGAAAGTGCAAGGTGTGTGTTGTATTATAGGCCAGGGCCCATTCAGAAATTGACTCGAGTTTAATTATGAATGGCGGTCGATAGCCACGATTGGTGTAACTGGCAAAAGCCCCAACCTCTCAATAATTTCGAACGCACTCGCACATGTTTTTTTAATAGCTCGCGATACCTGCACTTGCACGAACCTACCTGTGTCAGAAGGAGTTGTGTGAATGGAATTTCAACGCTTTGCGCCTTGGATTCTTTTTTTTCCCCCTACCTGGCACTCAGGGCTTTTTTTTCTCACTGATATTAGTTTAAATATACTGCAAAAAAATTGTGATGTAATTCTTTGGCACTCGTGAGATTCCTACGAATGATCGTGATAGTCCGTAATGGGGTACAAATGGCCGTTGAATATTTTAAGTTCTATTTGATGGGATACTTTGAATGAAAAAGTAATGAGGGATTTTTTTACGAATATTAGTCTTTTTTAATGTGTTTATTAGGTACGTTGGGCTATTGTTTTGAAAAACAATTTTTTTGATTGCGAGCATGTTTTTTGAAAAGTTAAGTGATGACTAGCGAGCCGCTCACATAAAAAGTATAAATACTACTGGATGTAAATGGAAATTAACAATAATTATGATAAGTATAAAATTCAAAGCATCTTTTATAATAATTGTCATGGTTAAATTTAAATTTACCGTCCTAAAACCATTAATAAATAAGTTATTAGATCAATTTTCAATCAACCATCAGTGTTCTAATTACATTAAAAAACTTTTTTCTTTTAGAAACAAATTCCTAGTTCCCTTACGGAATCTACTGATCTCGTCAGAAATAACTTTTTTTCCTGCAAAGCTAGTGAAGTCAATGTAATTAATTGATCTTTGAGCTAACCTTCGCTTGTAATTGTACCACTTTAGTTTATTAAAATTTTCGCTAATTTTTCCCGTGACTATTTACTGATTCACTGTGACTTGATTTCAACTATTCGAATCAGTGAATATTCACTGCCAATCAGTAGAATCTCACCGACTTAGTAAGAGTAAATTTTTAATTAACTAATGAATTAATAGTCCCTCAGGTGAGTGATAAATGATAACTGTAAACGCACAGCAATAACTAAGAACTACCAACCCTCTCAGCGTAAAATAAAACAGCGTTGATTTCCCGGTTCGCACCCGAGAGAGAAAAGCTCCACTCAAATTTATGTAACCGATAAATTCGACGAATCTCCCTTACGTAAGCATACCTAGAAATGTCACCCGTCCACGGACGCGCGCGTGGATTGAAAATTGCGCAATGAAAAACCGATCAATCAACCATCGCGCGCCTATATCCCTATTCGATAGAACTAATTTTACGAATCGCAAAAGTGCCTTTGCCGCTGTACATACAAGTACGCTCTGCAAAAAGAAAAAAAATATCGGCCGGTAAAATACGCGAAAAGGCACTTTCCGAAGAGGAAAAACGGAAACGCGGTATAGCTGGGCCCCTTTGTGCAGCGCGAAACCCGCTCGTGCATTACAAAGTCTTTTTACAGCCTCCCTCCTTCTTTCGTTTTAACGCGCTTATACAAAGCCCTCCGGTTCTATCTCTCTCTCTTAATATCCCCCATTGCTTCCAACCGCGGGATGGGAAATTTGCGATCCTCGAGGAGCGGGACAAAAACTCCTGCGGAGGACTTGACCCCCCTATTTCTCGTCCTTTCTCTCCCTCCTTCGCCGACTGCACTTGTATTCGTTCCCCCGCGGAGGAACTTTTTTGCGCGCCGAGCGATAAAAATGGGACGAAATTGGAGCGCTTGGAATTTTTTTTCTCCACCGGTCTCTCTTCCCTTCGAGTCCGGAATATTTTTGCCCCATCCGAAAATACCGCGTCCTCGAATTCGAAAACCAGATAACGACTTCATCCTCATTAACATCGTAATTGTCCCGGCAACCGATCAAAAACTTCCACCGACGCGGGCGCTCCCACCCCCTCGTGAATATTCAAACGCCAGCCAAAGGACGCGATCAACCCCTCGCCTACCACTCACGGGGGGGGGGGGGGGGGGGGGGGGGGCGGGAAACAGAAAAAGGGGGGGGGCTTAAACAACCCCCCCCCAGCCCCGGGGGGGGGGGGGGCTCGAGAACGAATTCAAGGGGGATCTTTCGAAAATACCTCCTCGAACTTTCGAACCGACCCCCAGACCCGAGCGATCGGCTGAAGCGCAACATTTTTTCCCCCCCTCCAGCCCGAAACCGGCAATTAAAGTTTGAAGAGCCGCTCTCGAGGGAAAACTTTGACCGCTCCGAATACGCAATTTTGCATGCCCCGGGACAATGAAAAAGCGCTCTTGTATCCTAATCGGTGCGATTTCCCGCCAAATGTTCACTTTGGCCAAGACAGATCCTCCAGCGCGCAAACTGACCACTCGCGCTTGTCTGTTCCAGCAGCGACGCGACAGGACCGACGCTCCCGCCACAGCAGAGAGCACTGCCGTCGGGGCACCACCGCAGTGGTAGCGGCGACGGGAACAGCGGCCGAGCCTCCCTGTAATTCGCGAGCCAGAGGGAAGGCTCGATAATAGGCAGGGGAGCGAGCAGAGGAGGGTAAGGAGGGATAGGGGGGCCTGCGCGCGGCACCTGGGAACAAGGTCGCTCGCGGGGGGATGCAGCGCGACAGGGCGGCGGCATGGAGGAGCCCCCCGCGGAGGCTCTCATGCAGGCGGGCTTCATCTTGGTCCTCGGCGTCGCCATCATTCTCTCGAACCTCCTCATCATCGCCACCTACCTCAATTTCCGCGGTTCGTGTGTCAATCCGTCCCTTTTGGGGCCATGAGCATGCAGTTGGGATGTATAATCTACAATATAAACGTGTCGAGCAGGTCCCAGTGAGGTGATGAACTACTATCTGCTGTCGCTGGCGCTAGCTGATCTCCTGTGCGGCCTGCTCGTGGTGCCGTTCTCGGTGTACCCGGCCCTCGTGCGAAGATGGGTCTACGGTGACATCGTGTGCCGGCTCGTCGGCTACCTCGAGGTCACCCTCTGGGCCATATCCGTGTACACGTTCATGTGGATCTCGGTCGATCGCTACCTGGCCATAAGGTAAGTCTGCCGAAGATCGTACTTTTTCAACCGTTTGAGGAATTAAAAAAAAAAAATCATCATCACCACCAGAAAACCACTGCGCTACGAGACGGTGCAGACAAAGACGCGCTGCCAGTGCTGGATGGCCTTTACGTGGATAAGCGTGGCCATGATGTGCTGTCCGCCCCTGCTGGGCTTCAACAAGCCGCTCTTCGATCGCGAGGCCTTCGTCTGCATGCTAGACTGGGGCAACATGGCCGCCTACACGATAACCCTGGCGATACTCGTGCTCGGGCCCTCGGTCATAACTATCGTCTACACCTACTCCTACATATTCTCGATGATGCGCAAACTTAGGTCAGGCGTACCTATACACGACAAGGAGTACGCGACCGCACTGTCGGAGAATCTCAGCAATCCCAGCCACATCATGTCCTTCGTGCTCGTCATGACCTTCTGGATATCGTGGACGCCCTACGCCGGGCTGAGGATCTGGTCGTCGCTCAACGGGCCACCCCAGGTTGGTCTGCTTCTTAACGTGACTTTTGCTCGTGCATTCTATCCCACCTTTTTTGCCGGATCATTATATCTTAGGTTCTGAAACAGCGCCACCTATTTAATGTGCGGGCAAAACTTGCGGATCGGGGTTACAGAGTACACCCGCATGTCTCGAGGAAAACTATTTCTCCCCGAGTCAAGCATCCGACTGTACTAGCATTTGGGAGAAATGTTTCTCAAAGTGGGTGAGAAGAGTTGGTACATCTCGCAGCGAGAGAAGAATGCGTTGGATTTGTGACGAAGCGAGATGTACGGATATCTCGCCCACGTTTGTCACGAAGCGAGATGAGAGGGTATCTCGCTCGCTTTGGGGGACTGTTTTTTTTTTGTTCCTCTTGGCGCCAGCAGGTGGATGCAGTTTGTCAGATTTGAGAGAAACTTATCATCTATCCCAATGATTTAGAGAGTCAATCAACGCGCTTCGAGTGTTTTTTCCAACCATACGTTTTTATCAACATTATGGCGGAAAGACGATCCATATAATTTGAATCACCATGCATACCAAGCCCGAGAATTCCCTTGAAACTCGCCAACTTTGTCACTTTTACCATTACTTTTTCGTTTTGAAGCAGGAAGAAATTGTTTTTGTATCATTTTGCCGTATTCTTTACATACTAGTTGGCTCTGTAAGCATTAACCCATCGACAAAAGAAAGACAAAAATTGACCAAATCACGCTCGGCGCTCTATCCCCGTTCCAGGTGCCGTTCCTCCACTTCGCCGTCGTTTGGTTCGGAATACTGAACAGCTTCTGGAAGGCGGTGATCCTCGGCACCCTGAGCCCGCAGTTCCGGCTGGCGGCGCGCGTCCTCTGTCTGACCCTCTGCTGCCGGCACAGGCGGTTGCCACCCGAGCTGCTCGGCCTCGACGACGACGATTAAAAAGCCGTGCGCCACCACCACCACCACCACCACCACCACCACGACCGGCCGTAAGTTTGTGCGATCAACGGAGGACTACTGTACGGATTATATAATTGTATACACTTCCTCACGGAACAATGTCAAGACAGCAGCCAGTATACAATACGATGTATACGTATGCACTATGATACGTACGCGATCTCCAGACTCATCGTCACTACTGTACAACTAAGTACTACTACTACTACTACTACTACTACTACTACTACTACTCTACTACTACTGTAACTACTGTCTTCGATCTTCTATTATCTTCTCCTGTTACACGTGCACACGCCGATGACCCTTCGACCATGCCCTACTGCTACATAATACACCCATACCGTTGCAACAATGATACTTACTTGACGAAGAAAAACCGGCCCTCCAAAGACTATAACACCGATTCTCTCGCGTCCCCGCGCGAACCGGTGATGCGGAGAAAAAGCGGGAAAGACTCCGACTGCTTCTTCCGCGCGTGTCCTTCTCCAACTTTGTATTACATCCCGCCCCCCGTTTTTGGGTGCACCTGACTTTGCTCGAACGCATTTAAAAGCCGTCACGCTCGAACCAATCGCGGAACTCCGTTTTTGCCCACGTACACAAGTGCATGAATACGTACCAGCACGCGCGCGCATGCAAACACACAGACTCGCACCCCTTTTATTATACGTACTACCGCTGACGCGACTGCGCCCGAAAACTACTTCGCCAACTGCTCGGAATTAAAGCCATTGCGTCGTCCACGGTATATATCCGCGCGCCTCTCTGCTACGTACCCCCTGTACGCCGACGTTTCCGCATAAATTTTACGCGTGCGCGAATTACGACGCGGGCGACACTCGCGGGGGTGAAAGGAAATCGGGGCGCGCGAACAAACTGTATATACTGTGCGTGCATACATACACGCACGAATAGGCGTTGGAAGCGGAAAACTCGGGCGTGCGCTGAGGGGGAGGAGGAAAGCGGTTGTATTGCGAGGACCCGTATTATACGTACAGCTTCGGAGCCGCGAGCGTCGGAATCGAGTTTTCGCGCAGGTTTGAGCGATCAAACTTTGCTCCGCGCGCGGCTCCTCGATCGCTGAAAGCGCGACGGCTGAGTATATGTGTAGCTCGGGAGGTGGGGCCTTTTTTTTTTTTTTTTTTTTTTTTTTTTTTTTTTGTCTTTTCTTTTTTTT